>CABFVX010000831.1:120243-175181 GCA_902151425.1 Timema shepardi
TGGATACAATTCCAATTTTTCACAAAAGCAGTTTTTTACAAAACTATCGGAATGGATACCATTCCGAGTGGATACAATTCCAGTTTTTGTGGATATAATTCCAGTGGATACAATTCCAATTTTTAACAAAAGCAGTTTTTTACAAAACTATCGGAATGGATACCATTCCGAGTGGATACAATTCCAGTTTTAGTGGATATAATTCCAGTGGATACAATTCCGATTGTTCACAAAAGCAGTTTTTTACAAAACTATCGGAATGGATACCATTCCGAATGGATACAATTCCGCTCCCCCGCTACCCTCATCTCATCGGGATATGGAAAGAGGCCTCCACTAAAAGAATGTACGATTAGTACATTTGGTTGTACTCTGGGTAACGGTACATTAGTACTGGCTAATCTTTCCACCACTGACCTCTAAATGATGTAACCCAGACGTGCAATTATTATATTATTGTATACAAACCAAGCCTAAGAAAAACAGCAGGTGTCATACTCTCAGTAGAGCTTAGAAGAAACTTACATCGGTGGTAGATTGGTATAAGATGTTACTCTTACATTAGACTGGTTTGCTTATGCCGGGGAGCTTGCATCTCTAACTCCGGTTGGATTTACTGAGGGGTAATTTTTCCTAAACAGTTTTCCACTACCCGCCTCGGTGGCGTAGTTGGCTAACGCGCTAGTTCCATGTTGTGTCAGACTGCCGATGACGGGAAGATCAACGTTCGAATCTCGGTTGGGTGAACTGGGGGGGGAGGGGGGTTCCTTAAATGGTTTTCCACGCAAATGCGGGTTCACTTCCTCTAAATGCAACCCTGCCAATTCTTAATCTATTGGCGTAATTAGTACTTAAGCGTATAACCCAAAGGAGTAGTAATACGTGGTGCTAAATAAATAGTTTTCCACTATCCCCGATACAAATGCGGGTACACTTTCTATAAAACCAATTTCAATCATTCGTAGCAAATTATCGTATAAACCGAAAGTGTAGTAAGACGTTGTGCAAACATGAAACAGAATAAATATTCGGGGCTCTCTGAAGAACATAAGCCCTGGTAACACGAATGAAAAGACAATACATTTACAAACCAATGCAGTTAATGAAAGACAGAATCTGAAATGTCATGCAGGGATTGGGAAAGTAGGACAGTACTTCTTTTTTATTTTTGTCTGGAGCTCAGAGGAGACACAATGATAGATGACCCCGGTGAAGTCATAACTCTCATAGAAATCAAGGAGCCAAGAGTTAACTGTTAAGAAGACAAAAGCAAATTAGACTTTCACCCGGAATAAAGAATGGTTAATTAAAATATGACCTTTAAGTTTGAGAATGATTATTTATTCTCTGAGTTTGTGTCGCGAGACAATAATCATCTTCTTACACCTGTTGATTCGGAAAGAATATCTGTCACTTTATCTAAATCGATTTTTATCGAACTTAAAATTATTAAATGCACTGTTTTAAAACGACATGGATATCTTATTAGTTATTTCCTGCTTCAATGGCCGCATGGTTTATGATCTTGTGTTAGACTTATCTGCCAATCACAGGGCGATCGGAGCTCTAATCCCGGTCAGGTGTATTCAGGGTGGTCTTTCCAAAATTGTTATCCACTTTCCCTTTACGCAAATGAAGGTACAATTCCTCTAAATTAAACATCATCATCCCTAACTCATTAGAGTAATTAATAAATATGCGTATAACGTAGATCCTGAACAGGTAGTAAGACGTGATGCTAAATATATATACATATATGTAGATACATATGTATATATATATCTACATATATATATATAGAGAGATAATATATAGGCATGTACATAGATAGTATCTTACTAATATTATAAACGCGAAAGTTTGTGTGTTTTGATGTTTGTTACTCAATCACGCCAAAACTGCTGAACGGATTCGAATGAAACTTTGTATGTTGGTATAAAATGTCCTGGAATAACATATAAGACTATTCCCTACCTTTGATTTTAAATAATAATAAATATATGATTATAATGTGATTTAAACGATGTTTTTTAATAATTTGTGATTTGATATTTTGTAATTAATATAATTTGTAATTAGTGTGACGTAGTTTCATACTAATAAATAATAAATATGATGTGATTTTAACTATGTAGTTTGAAATTTTTTAAATTTAATTTATTTATCTTACTAATTATGAAGTTAAAAATTTAAAAATATTAAACCTATAATTGATAACTTAAATAATATATATTTATTTTATTACGAAATATTTAAAAGTGAAAATTAAAATACGGCAAAATTATTTACAGCTAGAACTAATAAAAATGCATATATATTTGAAAAAAATAAAGTTTGATTTATGACCAAAACAGTTTAGTTAAAAATTAAAAGATGTTATCAATTATTGCGGGCGAAGCCGCGACAGGTAAAAGCTAGTATATGTATAATTGTGTATATATCTTATCAAGGTTGAATGTCTTTAAATGATTAATTACCTGCTTCATCGCTAAAATTGTCGAAGTCATTGCTCTCGCAATAGATCGGGTTGTTGACAGAGATATCGGGGTTTGAATACGGGTCTGGCCTACTGAGGGTGGTTTTTCCTAAACGGTTTCGCACTCTTCTCCACACAAATGCTGATACATTTATTTTAAGTTATACCTTCCTCATGCCTACTCGGTTAGCTTGGTATTTTTGCATACAACCGAAGCCGGCATCAAGACGTGGTAATAAAACCCACTAATTTGCAAATATATACATATACATCAAAGAAGACTTTTCCTTCCTTAAACGTAATGGTCCTATACTGTGTAGAAAAATAGGGATTCAACGATATATTATAATAAGGTATGGTATTTAAATAATAATTTTAAAGTTCATAACAAGAACCGGAGAACGGTTATTAAAGAATTATTTTTTTCTGTGACAAGCTTTAAATTTGTTTGATAGCTTTATTTTGTCATTTCTTTTCGGATAAATGAACTACTTAATTACTATGTTCTGACAGTAGATTTAATCCAAGTGCAAATTTTAAATAAATATATATATTTAATGTGAACATGCTTTTATTATTTTATTTATTTGAGATATTTAATGTGGACTTTTTGAACCGGCTGATTATACCAACACACGAGCATTTCTATGAGCGAGAGCGAAAGAGCCTACCAATTTGGCCGGGAAAGGTATAATCACATACCTTCCAGGGTTCTTTTACATGCCACAATTGACATGTCACCAACGGCTTTACTTCCCCTCCGAAGGGAGTTGAGCTATGGATTTTTTTTATCGCTTGAAAAAAAAATCCGTTGACCTCGGTTGGGTTTAAACCCACGTACATCGGGTCCTGAGGCAATCACTTTTATCCAAATATTACCGAGGTTGACCGTGAACATGTTAGTTAGTTAAATGCACCTGCATGTTATTTGTAGTTTTTTTTAATTAAAACATTTCAAGAAGCTGTTTTTTCAGGCGTGACCTTGCTGATCTAACAAACGATAAAAATATGTTTGAGTTTTTGTCTTCCCACTACTCTTCCATACAGTGTTTTTTTTCACGCTCTATTAACACAGGTTTAGAGTAATTAACACCAGGGAGTGCTTATAATAAACACCGACACGCACCAGGACTACTTTTCACGCCATTCGCGCTCAGAGAATCATCCCTCCCCCTTCTACGCCCCTCCTCCTCCAAACTATTTGAGTAAGCAAATACTCTCTCTGACGCGCTACTCTCGTAGTAGACTAGACTGCCGATGACGGGGAGATCAAGGTTCGAATCTCGGTCGGGTGTACTGAGGGTGGGGTTTTCCAAAATTGTTTTTCACACAAATGTGGGTACACTTTCTTATAAATATAACCTTCCTAACCCCTTAAAATATTAAAGTAATTAGTATTTATGCGTATAACCCGAACTAGCAGTAAGATGCGGTGCGGTACTAAAACAAATTATTCTGAAGAAGTTGGGAAAATCTTTAAGTTGAGTATGTAGGGAAGGAGAGAAGAGAGAAAGTGTTTTTTTGTTGTTTTTGTAGAGATTTTTTTGTTGTTGTCAAAATAAATGAAATATTATTTCAGTAGAAATATAGAGTTTAATTTTGTTCACGTGATGATTTCAACAGTTGTTGAATATGAGTCAAGGGTGTCCCGGAGTTTAATGATAACTTTTTCTCGTTATCTAAAAAATTTCTCATCTAATGCCACTAAGCTTTTGACAGATATTCAACAACTGTTGATATAATCATGTGAAGAAAATTAAACTCTATGTTTCTAATGAAACAATATTTTATTTATTTTGTTCAAAAAAAATTCTATCAAATCTGCAAAAACACTGACCTTTCCTCGCGCTCCTAAAGACCGATTAACCGGTTATAATTGTAAATATCATCGAAACGTGTGGCTTATTTACATTATTCAATTGACAAACATGAAATATTTCTAAAAAAAATTCATTTAAAATATTTTTTTCTATTTTATTTTCTATTTTTTACTTTCTGTTGACCCTTTTGATAGAGAAAAAATTGTGATCGTAAAAAAAAAATTAAACTCGGGAGTTTGATAAATGTCGACGTTTCATGGCCCCCTGAAACCGAAAAAGTTGTTCTCGTGTTGCCATCTGTCTGTCTGTCTGTCTCTCGGACTAAAGCCGAAACTATTTTACTTATCGGCCTAAAACTTGGTATCTATGGTTTTCATAGGATTGCCCGGAGGAGTTTTTGGAATTAGATATATGAAAATAAAATTAAGGGTTGTTTATTGATATTTAAATAGAGAAAAAAATCAATTTTCTTGAAATCCGGTCTAACGGTTTTGATTAAATTTCGTATCTAGACATTGTTTAACATTATAAACAAATTGGCCACTCTAATTTTCCCATGAGGGTAATTTACATAAACATACATTTCAAATTGTATCACATCTCCGCTACCATTTCAAATACGAAATAAATTAGCATTCTATAATTGTACATACTATTAAAAATAAAAATATTTTTTAAGCGAAAAACACCCTCTGTAAGGACTATAATCCCTTTACCTCCTTCACCAGAAATCCAAATTTATTGCGAGAGCAAAGCCTTCAACCATTAGACCACTGAAGAGATATACATCTTTAATCAGATCTTAAAGTTTTTTTCAACATTTCATTTAATAATATCTAGTTCGATAAAAATTGATACAGACCCAATCGCCAGTTAAAGATATAAAATGACACACGTCCCTCCAAATCAACAGATATAAAAAAAAACTATTAAGATTTGACTAAGTATTTTAGACGAATGTGTGAAAAAGAGAAACATTAAGATCGTGCATGACTCGATATATGAATGTTATTGAAGTGAAAGGAGTATGCAAGAATAGGGAAGTGTGGAGAAAGTTAGTGAGGATGGTTTGAGTACGAAGTGTTTTTGGGCTATATGTACAGTGTCTTGCCTACACCGTAAAGAAACGGTGTGACTGGATATGTATTAGTAGATTAAACCATTTGTTAAAATCCTCAAAATATCATCTTGGTTTGATGCTATTTAAAATGTAACCAGACACAATAATAATAAACAAGTGTAACCAACCTAATTTGCAATATCTTCATTTTCTTAACTATCGTTTCTGTTTCAGGAAATAAGATAATACTCCGGAGCGTGAGTGGTCTCTTTAAATCCGGCCAGTTGACCGCCATTTTGGGTCCCTCAGGCGCCGGAAAAAGTACTCTTCTCAATGTTCTAGCCGGATACAAGTGAGTGGAATAGTTGGTTGATTACTTTAATTAGTCACAATTGTTTTAAATATATCTAGGTGTCTTAAAAAAATAACAAGTTCATTTGTTTAAGCCACTTAAAACGGAATAAATATAAAACATATAGATCATCTTGTTTGACAGATATTTTGGGTCCATCTGATAGTAAAGAAAAGTCCTTACGATTTGGTCTTAAAGTTATTAGCATGTAATTTAAAATGACTTAGACTTTGTCGTTCATTTATAAGATATTTAAATATTCCGAACCAGTGTTTTACTAAAAAATATATTACCTCCATTAATATAATAAAACAAATTAGTTTCAATTAATATAATTTAACATAACCTTAACTTGTGTGTTTTCTATGATTTCCACGAAATTGAAAAATACTTCTTGAGTATAAATATTACCTTAAATGTAACCGGCCCCGTGGTGTTGTGGTCAGAGCACCTGGCTACGAATCTAGGGGTCCCGGTTTCGATTCTCGGCTAGTACTTTGGATAATTAGTTTTAAGCTAGGTTATAGGATGTACGATTAAATAAATCGGTTGTCCCCTGGGTGATGGTACATCATTACTGATTAATCTTTTCACATATTTGGATAAGAATGATGTAGCCCAGATGCGCAATATATACTATCTTAAATGTAACATAATCTTAAATTTTTTTAAACTTATTCTTAATTTGTAAATTGTAGTGGCGGAGAAATAGAATTACAGAAATTATAACTACAGTAACCCCATGGCTTCTTTGGTGCTGACTGACAGCTCACAGCTGACTTCTGACAGTCAACAGTTAGGTATATACCTAAATCTTGACCGTCAGAAGTGACAGCTGCTAAACACATGTTTTTACAGAGCATATGGTTCGGCGTAGGGATACATAATTTGGTCTGGTAACTTTTTAAAGCTTTTAACTGTCAGCTGTGAGCTGTCAGACAGCACCAAAGAAGCCATGAGGCTACTGTATCACCCATTAAATTCAACGAATTAATGATTTCCTCTATTTTGATTGCCTTTATTTACTGTCATTTATGTTTTTGGAAGTACAGTCTTATTTGAAAGGAAGAGCTTTTATCTGACAGCTTGAAAAGATACCAGATGTACTTTCACGTATTCATACGTCAAACCATGTGATCTTTAGAGGTAGGCCTAACGTTTGATAGATAATATCAATACCTATATCACAATAATTTTTTTAATACCACGTTAGGGTTAAACGCGCAAGAATTGTGTATTAATTACGCCAATGTTTAAGGGATGAGAAAGTTTGAATTTTAATTATTAAAATGTTTCAGCATTTTCATGGAGGGAAAGCTTAAAACCATTTATTAAAACCCTTCTTATACTCTGGCGCGATTTGAATTTGGATCATCAGCAGTTTAGTCTATTGTGAGAGTGACGCCTTTTAGACCTTGCGACCACCAAAAATTAACACCTATAAAAATATTTAAATCTATCAATGTTTTCCACAAATTTAAATATTAGATAACAGAACGATATTTTGTACATATAAAAATATATATTCTTTAGCATCTGCTTGAATCAAACCAAAGTCCGCTGGCTAGCAGATCCACTGTATGAATCACTTAACCAAAAGGACGGGTGATCTTCACCGTTCCATTGAAATAAAGACTCCACTCTTTCCAAAGAATTCGTTAGTGGCGTTATTTTGCTCCGTATTTTAATTATAGAGAGAAAACCTGTTTCATGATGCAGGTTGTATGTAAAATGCTAAAAAAAATCCTAAAAGTGTACCTTGAAAATTAATGTTGATACCAATCCTGGGGAGAGGGGACGGAGGGGGAAGACAGGTTAAAACTAGCACATAGCCTTTAGATTCACATGGCGTCAATCGTAAATTAGTTGCGAACTTTTTATAACGACTTGCGGACCACTTTCTGGTAGTAGTTTTTAAGTTATTTGACCTTGGGCAAGATGAGGAATAGGATGTTTGAACCTATTCGAGCATGATCAAGAAGTATATGGTATGAGCCTCATTCACAATAAAGCTGCTGTACAAGGCTAGGTTATAATCAAAACTAGGCTGCAATAAAGATGCTGTACGAACCTAGGTCACAATAAAGATTAGATTGCAATCAATATTATGTTCGATTCTAAGTCACAGTAGGAACTGGGTTGCAATAAAGATGCTGTACGAACCTATGTCACAATAAAGATTAGATTGCAATCAAGATTATGTTCGATTCTAAGTCACAGTAAGAACTGGGTTGCAATAAAGATTCTGTACGAGCCTAGGTCACAATAAATATTAGATTGCAATCAAGATTATGTTCGATTCTAAGTCACAGTAAGAACTGGGTTGCAATAAAGATGCTGTACGAACCTAGGTCACAATAAAGATTAGATTGCAATCAAGATTATGTTCGATTCTAAGGCACAGTAAGAACTGGGTTGCAATAAAGATGCTGTACGAGCCTAGGTCACAATAAATATTAGATTGCAATCAAGATTATGTTCGATTCTAAGTCACAGTAAGAACTGGGTTGCAATAAAGATGCTGTACGATCCTAGGTCACAATAAAGATTAGATTGCAATCAAGATTATGTTCGATTCTAAGTCACAGTAAGAACTGGGTTGCAATAAAGATGCTGTACGAGCCTAAGTCACAAAAAAATATATTGCACGAGCTTAGGTTACAATAAATAGTAGGTTGCAATAAAGATGCTGTACGAGCCTACGTCACAATAAAACCTAGGTTGCAACAAAGATTATGTATGAGCCTAGGGCACAATAAAGATGTTTCGCGAACCTATTTCACAATAAATACTAGGTTGCAATAAATGTGTTCAACGAGCATAGGTCAAAATCATATTGTGTATGAGCCTAAGTCACAATAAAGATGCTGTGCGAGCCTATGTAGGTTGCAACAAAGATGATGTATGAGCCTAGGGCACAATAAAAATGTTTCACCAACCTAGACCACAATAAATACTAGGTTGCAATAAAGGTATTGTACGAACTTAGGTGTACGAACCTAGGTTACAATAAAGCCTATGTTGCAATAAAAATGCTGTATGAGCCAAGATCACAATAAAGATTCTGAATGAGCCTAGATCGAAATCATATTGTGTACAAACATAGGTCACAATGAATGTTGTATAAGCCTAGGTCCCAATATCCCCATTGTACGAGTGTCCTATACAAGGTATTTAAGCTAGACATGAGTTTTTCCTTTACATCGTGTAAATATATGAAGCAGTTACGTTCACTGGGAATTAGAATAAAGTGTTGGGATATTTAAATCAATTGAGATTTTTTCAATCTTACTTTGTGGTGGAGCTGACATTGAAAATGATTGTAATCGATCTTGGTGGTCTTGGGGACTTGAGGCTCGTTGTTTCAAACTCACCCGGGGTCGACGGATTTTTCTTGAGCGATAAAAATCCGTAACACAACATCCTTTGGAGTGGAGGTAAAGGCATCGATCCCTTGTCCACTGTATGGTATTTTAAAGAACCCTGGGGAGTACGTGAAAATACCTTTCCCTGCAAAATTGGTCGGCCCTTTCGTTCTAGTTCATAGAAGTTCTCTTTTTCTGATATAATAAGCCGGTTCAGGAAGGGCACGTTAAATAACTTAAGAATTAATTAAATAGAACGATTTTCGGCGTAAAATCGAGTCTAATGAAGTCGAGACTGTAAAACATCAACATCGTCAAATGGGGTAAAGAGAAACATCAATACTTCTAGATTAGGTAATGAAAGGCACAACATGAAGAGAGAGAAAAAAACATTTTGCAAGTGTTCAAAACGAGCACCGTGTATTTCAAGATAAGTGGAAGGTAGTTCTATGTAATATGTTACCCTATAAATACTACATGCCGGTAACGATGGCTGTACAAGCAGCTTAAAGTTTCGCTACTAAGATTGTCAATATCTTTGGGAGGGTGTGCCTATACATGTTTTAAAATATTTACATAGTACATGTTATGTTTACCACTCACTTGTATGGAAGCAATGTTGTCTGCCTTGATCCAATTGGCGATGTCACCCAGTGGTGCAAACAGAATGTTACTTTTGGGGTGAATACATTGAATCGAAGCTATTATTTCTGTACTTTTTATTTCAATTGGAATTTTAGGGATACTGTTAATGTAGACACCTTTTTGTACCTTTATAATACCAATTTTAAAGTCATAGTATTTTTTCAATTTTTTTTTAATACTAGGTATTTAACTTGCTCTTTCTGAACCGACTGATTATATCAGCACACGACTTATAAACTGACTTAAATCTAGAACAGACACAACATCCAACCCCAGCCATTAATTCATCACTGTTAAATGGGGAACCCACACTTCACCAATGATATATTTTTTTCGTCCACGCCAGTTATCGAGACTGGGACTCCTAGCTCAGTAGACAGACACGCTACCGACCGAACTAAGGTGCCTATCAGTTAAAGTTAGCCTTAGTATTTGGTTAACCCTTGGTGTTCTATATTTTAATTCTACCTAAGCCCATTTCGATGATCGAATGGTCTAAGACGTCACTCTTTGTAATTGACTAGGCTGTTGTTGATGGGGGAGAGGAGGGTTCAAATCTCACTCGGGTGTACTGAGGGTATTTTTTTCATAAATGGTTTTCCACTATACCTCTACGAAAATTTAAGTAAACTTCCTCTAATCTCAACCTTCCTAATCCTTAGCACATTAGATTAGTTAGTATATGTGCATACAACGCGAACGGATATTAAGACGCAATGACAAATCATCAAAAAATTAGTTTTACATACTTCATCTGTTTTAGGTTTCTTTTTTTAATTGAGTATTTGGAGTGTAAATGTCCCGATTTGTTCTCTCGTCTCCTTATTGTGTTACTGTTATCACCTATTTCTAATACTCTAGCATTGGATGAAGTTTGTTGTTTGATATCTACGGATTTCTTTTTGTTTTGTTTTTGTGCTCTGAAGTAAGAATTTGCGTGAATTTGAGTACACCCTAAGTTTTTTTTAAGAGCTGACATTGAGCTTTTAGCTGAGATCGTTGACCAATCAATCATATAAATTCACTTTTTAAAGCTATTCTTTTTATAAATTTCTCATTCAATATTTTTAATTTTTTTTTTTGCAAATACGCTGTAATTTTCTGAAATTACTCTACATTAGGTCTAAAAAAAACTGGATAGTCTTCATATTGATAATTACTACGCAACATGCTAGTCGTGTATAATAAAATGACACACCTTTCAGTTAAATAATAAATTCTCGCCTTAGTTTATAATTAGTGTCCTTGAATTAATCTAAGTTTTTTTTAACTTGATTTGGCAAAAGTTGTTTCGTTAAAAATCCTATCCAATCATAGTATTCCTATTTTTTTATTTTTAAGAAGAATAATATATTACATGTATGCAAAGTAGAATTTTTTTTCCTGCTGTGTTGGAATCACGTGTTTTGTGTATGTAGGTATTAATTACACGTGATATCCCATATAACCTTAAGGGATACTTATTTTAAACTGGTTTATATGCAAGGTTATGGCAGCTACTCTGCAAATGGGCACATGGCACAGTCCCATAACTACTACTACTGTGAGACAGTCCATTTTTCAAGTGGTTTCACGTTAAATTGTCGACTATCCGGTTATAATAATGAGAGGAAAGTATTATTAACTCATCGGAATTTATTCATTATAGTCCTCACATGCGAAAGAACACTAAAAACCTTGTAACGACCGATACACACAGAATGCTAAGCTATTCTGTGCTGTGCTGTCCTCTGCTAAGATTTTGTCACTTTGGTTTCACACTCACTGATAATAGCCTAAGCTAAAGTAGCCCCATGGCTTCTTTTTTGTGCTGAGTGACAGCTTTAAAACGTTACCAGACCAAATTATGTATCCCTACGCCAAACCAGATGATCTGCAAAAACATGTATTTAGCAGCTGTCACTTTTGACAGTCAAAATTTAGGTATATACCTAAATGTTGACTGTCAGAAGTCAGCTGTGAGCTGTCAGTCACCACCAAAGAAGCCACAGGCTACTGTAAGCTAAGCTAAGTCAAACAATGGTTCCTATTTTCCCTCCCGAATTCAGTGTTGTTTCTTTCTGGTCTGCTTCAGTGAGGTTTAACTATGATGGCGTTCTCCAAAATGTCTTGTTTAAGTTCAGGTGATAGTACTGAGGACGAAAAGATGCTGCTGTTTTGTAAGATGAAGAATATTTAGAAGGTTGAGGTTTGACTTGTTCAATTAACGCTTCCATTATAATATAAACACATTTATTAAAGATAAAAACTAAATATAATATTACTTAAATACACGCGAAACAAATTGAAAACAGAACTTCAACACTTATTTGGTTATTTTCACCAAACCAGCACTGCGTCTGTTCAACACGGAGCCCAAGTTGCGTTATGCGCATGAGCAACGTAAGATGGCTCAAGATGGGAGATGGAAAAATTGCCCGGCCAGCAATCGGAAAAAAACATAGCGTGGCCTAGCAAGGCATAGCTTAGCTTAGAGTTCTGAGTAAATCAGCCTTAACACTCTTTTTACCATAATGATTACGTGGCTATTATTTAATCAATTTATTGTACACCAATCACCTATTATTACAATAATTTAAATACAAATTATATTTAATATGATCGTATAGTGGATTTGTATCCCGCTGTGTTTTATTATTACAAATTTGTCTTTCTCTCTCTTTTCTTTTAGCACCGCGTTTTACTACAGTAGCCCCGTGGCTTCTTTGGTGCTGACTGACAGCTACCAATTGACTTCTGACAGTCAACATTTAAGTATATACCTAACTTTTAACCGTCAGAAGTGACAGCTGCTAAACACATGTTTTTGCAGATCATATGACTCGGCGCAGGGATACATAATTTGGTCTGGTAGCTTTTCAAAACTGTCAGCTGTCAGCCGTGAGCTGTCAGTCAGCACCAAAGAAGCCATGGGGCTACTGTTACCTGTTCGAATTATACGCTTATGTACTAATTACGCTAATGGTTTTAGGGATTAGGAAGGTTATATTTAGAGGAAGTGTACCCGAATTTGCGTGGAGAAAGGAGAGAGAGAGAGTGGAAATCCGTTTTGTAAAAAAACACCAGTTCACCCGACTAAGATTCTAAACTTGATCTCCTCGTCACCTGCAGTTTAATCTACTGCTAGAGTTGCGCGTTAGACCTTGCGGTCACTAAAGTTGGCTGGTCTCTCTTTAATACTTTGACTAAATAAACTTTTAAATAGATCACCAGACTAAGAGACCAGAAGTATCTGTAGTAAAATCAACAAAATAAAAGAGTTAAATGATCACGTGGTGCTATATTACTATTGGATCGTCTGCTATCCTTAGAGGAGCATTAAGAAAAGCCAGAATAGTCCTGTATTTGGGCCATTTATAAACACGGATGACGCTACACTGGCATCTAAACTCTCCCACGTTTAGACATTACTTGCTTAGAAGTAAATATATCCTTTACTAATATTTCGTTCTCTAACCAAACAAAATAAATGGTACGGTGCACCGCACAGATTTTCTCTCTCTTTCTATAAACTCGTAAGATTTCTGAATGGAATAATGTAAGAAGGCAAGATTGCGGTCAAGATTCATCAAAATTTCTGTTTTAAGTCTTATATTTTTATTTTTAAAGAATTAATGTCCTCATTTGTATGTTTGGACCAATAAAAAAGATTAATATTGGGTCCACAAGGGTCAACACTTCGTATTAAAATTTCTATTTCCGGTTAAAATTTTAACATTTTATTAGGTGTTGCACATCTTCAAGTCATCGCATTGATATTTAATTATTCATTTATACATTTTGACCAATAAAAAATGTAAATATTGACTATTGAGTCTAAAATGGAGATAGATCATTGCTGTACAAACATTTCTCCTAAGAGGTTTAAGGAAAAATAACATACTTTTTTAGATATTTACTCATATTTAATTACTCTATGGCATTGGAGAATTATTACGTTAAGACTTAACTAGTATATGTTTACAACTAAAGCTCACAAAATTGTATTAATATATTTGTAAAATCTCAGAAACGGTTGCTTTTATAAAAATATATGTCAAATAAAAGTTTTTTATTTCTAATAGTCCTACAATTTTGCAATGATATGTTGTTTAGTATCTCAAATAGTTGTGGAGATACGGAAATTAACGATTCTGTAAAGTACCCTAAAAATCATTTTCATGGGAAAATTAAAATTGCCAGTTTATTTATAATCTTAATCAATGCCTAGATACGAATTTTAATCAAAATCGTTGGAGCAGATTTTGAGAAAACCTATTTTTTCTCTTTTCGCCACTTATAAAGCTACTCATAATTTTAAGATTTAATAGACACACAGACAGACGGCATTGCAAAGACTATTTTTTAGGGTTCGGGGGGTCATGAGACGTCGACATCCATAAACATTTCAGGTTCGCAATACTTAAACTTTAATGTCCAAAAAGTTAAAAAAATATATATATATATAATTGCGTATAGATTGAAAGTTATTGATTTTATAAAAATATGTTTCGAATAAAATATTTGTATTATAAATATATATACATATTTGTAATGCTAAGTAATTTTATATCTCAAATAGTTTCAGAGATATTACAAAAAATGTTAATTTACGCATCAGACCGGAGTCCTTAAAGCCATTTTGCCGAAATATTGAGAGTAGCCATTTTGTTTGGAATATTTATTAATGTTTTTAAATGAATTTAATTAAAATCGTTAGAGCTGATTTTGAGAAAATCGACTTTTTCTCTTTTTGCCCTTCAGTAAACTTTCATTAATTTTAGGGGTAGATATACAATTCCAAAAACCTCTCGGGGCAACCCTATGAAAACCCTATATATCATGTTTTAGCTCAATCGGTAAAATAGTGTAGGCTCTAGTTGGAGGTACAAACAGACGGAAATTCTAAAACCACTTTTTCGCATTCAGGGAGTCATGAAACGTCAAGATTCATCAAAATCTCGAGATCGATTTTTTTGACGATCACCATACTTTCTCTACCTGTAAGCTAGAGAGAAAGTAAAAAAAAAAGTGAGCTCCGGCCTCCCATATAACCACTCTTTTAGTTATCCTGTTAGGAAATCCTTTTATCTCGGTTGAAATGTGTGTAGCTCTTAATATATCAATTCACTTTACAGTATTATAAATAACCAGTAAACCCTTGCAAACCCCTCCCCCGCCCCAAACAATGTATTTTAACGTAACGTAAACTGAGTATGCTATGTCAGAATTCGATAAAAAAAATATCCTACCCACTGATACCTTATTCATCGCTGTGGGCTTTGTATCAGTTGAGAAAAAGGGATGTTGACAACAGAAATAATATATAGGATAGGCCATATACCATCATATAATTTAATTTATTCACATATGGGTTATTTATAATATCCATCGAAAGTGAAAACTTCAGATCTCGTAAATGATTATAAATATTTCAAGGTAGAACTAGTAACTTTTCTAGTCGTTAGATAGCGCTTTTCTGATGAAAATTGGTCTGTAAGTTGGGTTTGTTTGCTCCACGTCTCACTACTCGTTCGGCCTAGCTACATATTTACATTAGTGGAGTAATGCACCCGGAAAACTTGGAGAACTGGGAAATACAGGCTGACATTTTCATGTCTGGAAAATATACAGGGAAATTTTATCATATAACTGAGAAAAAGCTTGTGTATCTGTAAGCTTGGCAGATTCAACTACCATCTTTAGATAATAATCCCTAATATATATATGTATATATATACATTATGTATATATATTCATACCTATACACATATAGACATACAGGCCTAAACCACATACAAGTAAGAAACAGACTCTTAACCTTAATTCTTCTGCGCTCCTTTTGCCAGCTTGACTCCTTCAACACTGGGCTTCGCTAGTGTCACTGCTGGGTGATGATAGGACTAACCGCAGCGATCCTAGTGTTGAACGACTCAAGCTGCCAAAAGGAGCGCAATCATTTTAACCTAGAGTTTGAGTGTCTGGGTATATTGTTTGTCTGTGGCGCGCGCGCGCACACACACACACACACACACACACACACATATATACATATACATATATATATATATATATATATATATATATATATATATATAAATTCTCCATACTGGTGAAATTATTTTTTTCTACACACCAATTATATGGCCTCACATTATTACATTTTAAGAGAGTTGAAAGTGGGTATATCCATGAAACTCTAAATTCTAAAGTGTTTGGGAAAAAAATATGATTTACTTTCGATAAATCTGGGAAATGTAGGGAATTTTACAGAGAGATTATAGTGGCAACCCTGGATCAAGAAGGCAGAGCCTTGATTAAATGTACCTGCATTTGCGTATAGGTAGAGTAGAACACCATTTAGGGAAATCACCCTCAGTACACCAGATCGCGATTCAAACCTTGATATTTCCCATCACTGGAAAACCAGACTAAATGACCTTTACATATATATATTACGCGTCACCTAGCGGGGATGTAATTTATATTTAAAATAAAAAAGTGAATATATCTACTTTTTTCTTTTTATCTTAGTGCCTGTTTGGGTTATATTTAGTATATACCTAACTTAACGGTCATAATGGCCTTCACTTTTATAGTGTTTTAATTTAATTAATAACTTTCACAAAATAGCTTCCTGAGCTAGGTAGTTAAACATTAATTTTAACAATTCCTTCTTTTTTTAAATATTTTACACCATTATCATGTTTCTCATACACTTATAAATCTTTAAGAAATAAAACTAAATGTCACATTCGGTTCGTTTTTGTCATCTGGGGGCCGCCGAAACGCTTATACGTACATACGTCCAAAAATCCCACGTTATTTAAGAAGTGTTTGTTATTTTAAAATATTATTTACGCAAAAATTGAGTTGAAACGTATCAACATTTCACTAAGAGATTAAGCCCCTTATAAGTTGTTCTTAACTTAGTTAAAATCCATCCTCGTGATGTAGTTGTTGATGAACCTGGCTACAAGCCAAGGGGTCCCGTGTTCGATTCCCGACTGGTACCTTGGGTATTTTTTTTTACCTTCAGGGAGTTATCACAACGGTTACAGAAGTTGGGTGGATAAGGCTTAGGTCAGGTTAAGACTCACGCCGGCTTCGTAACTTCATAATTAATTCAGTAGCCCCATGGCTTCTTTGGTGCTGACTGACAGCTGATGGCTTTGAAAAGTTACCAGACCAAATTATGTATCCCTACGCCATATGATCTGCAAAAACATGTGTTTAGCAGCTGTCACTTCTGACAGTCAAAATTTAGGTATATACCTAAATGTTGACTGTCATAAGTCAGCTATGAGCCTTCAGTCAGCACCAAAGAAGTCACGGGGCTACTGTATCATCACATCATCTCATTGCAGGTACGACGTGTAGACTACCTCCTCAGGTGTACTCTGTTTCACCAGAGTGACAAATAGTCTACATACAGGCGTCCGAACAGGATGTTAAATCTCTTCCGGTCATATAATTATGTCACACTATAAAAAAACATCAAGCAAACATCTTTTTTGAAAATCCATAAAAAGGTGAAATTATTTTATAACCAGAGATGTTTTACACGAAATGTCACAGTTGGGAGATAAAAAAAGGTAAATGGTTCGAAACATAGATATCCTTCCTTAATTATATAAAGTGAGCATTTAGCAAAGTCACAACAGAAACTGTTTTAAGATTAATTTGGGGTTGTTTTAGTGTATTTGAAGCTACAGAACTGACTTTATCATTAAAAATCATCCGTGGGAGTAGGGGTGCGAGGGTTGGGTACAGAATATTTTCATATGGGCGTTAGACATATATAGATCACACACAAACCATGATAATGTGCACTTGTTTAAAATATTGTAACCATTTAAGAACATATTTTAATATAAAATAAAATTGATATTAAAATACTTTTAAAAATAATGCTAAAACAATAAAATTGAGCCATTCCGTGTCAAGTTATCCAATATTTTAACTATTTTTAAAACCTACCCGCTTGACCTTTTTTTTAATGACTTACTTAATATTAGTTATGTTGTTACTATTATTATGAATATTATAAATATTTCGTTGTGTACACCTCATATTACATATGTATGATTACACTAAATTTCAGTCACATACATTAATTACTTTACCTAAACAATGGCACGCAAAAAACATAAAATAGCAAGTTTTATCCCTCATAACCTGTGAACTGTAAAGATTTGAAAGCATTGAATCGCTTTGTATAACTAATTAACGATACACTTGCTAAAATTGTGCAATAAATTTTTAATTGTTCAACGACTTTAAGGTAGCTAGGATTAATATATTCGAAGCCGCACGTGATCCTATTGATGCGAGTTTATTTTAGCACTGCGTCTTACTACCCATTCGGGTTAAACGCTTATGTACTAATTACGCTTGTTTTTTTTAGAGATTAGAATGATATTATTTAAGGAAGTGTACCTGCATTTGCGTGGAGGGGAAAACCATTTTTTTTAAAAGGTACATCCTACCGAGATTCGAAACTCGATCTCCCCTTCATTAGCAATCTAATTTAATGCGAGAGTAGCGCTTAAGACCCCAAGGCCACCGAAGCAGGTTGTACGAGTTGTTCAAAGAAGCATGTGTAACGTTTGCAAATTCTAACAAATAGAATCTGTCATGCAAAAAAAACATGCTTGTAAATTATTATTAGTAATATTATTATTATTATTATTAGCACCGCGTCTTACTACCCGTTCGGGTTATACGCACTTACGCTAATGTGTAATGGTAGGGTGATTGTGAGATTAAATGAAGGACTTACAGTTTAACGTGGAATCCGAACCACGGTGGAGGCCTGGCATTCCTCACATTCACAAGATGTTTTGCCAGGATGCTTGTAAAACAATACGATATTAATAATAATAATAATAATCCGCTTCGGTGGCATCATGCTCTAACGCGCTACTCTCGCAGTAGACTAGACTTCCGATGACGGGGAGATCGAGGTTCGAATCTTAGTCGGGTTTACTGGGGGAGGTTTTTCCAAAATGGTGTTACACTCTCCCTGCACAAAAATTCGAGTAAATTTCTATAAATATAACCTTCCTAACCCCTAAAAACCATTAACGCAATTAGATCATAAGCGTATAACCTGAACAGGTAGTAAGAATCAGTGCTAAAAAAAACAATGACGCCAATAAAAATAAAACAATCTCAACACGATGCTATGTTAGACAGATACCACTCGAGAACGGCTCGCTCAGGTATTATATACACTATTATTACGCGACTATGGTTTGAAATAGTCTTGGCGTATTTTCTGCCGCATACAGAGATAAAATTCTCTACAAATTATACTCTTTACTTATTTCAAGGATTGTGTAAGATAAGGAAACATGTATAGGATGAACATCTTGACTGTAGAAACAATCAAGATATTACACAATTGTTTGAGTTACATGTGTTTTGTTTTCTTTCTAAATATTTAACTTTTAGTTAGTTTTTTTTTTTTTGCAATAATTTCCTTGCTACGACATAAGGATAATCGATCTCCATAATCTTGAAGGAAAGAAGGGTCTACTCGTCTCAGAATCCGATGTTCGTGGGTCTATATCCAGTTGGAGTCGATTGATTTTTCTTGATTAATAAGAATCCGGAGCACAACTTATTTCGGAGGGGAATTAAAACCTTCGGCCCTATGTTGATTGTGGTATTTAAAAGAACCCCAAAAGTTACGTGAAAATACCTTTTCCTGTAAAATTATTAGGCCCTTTCACGGGTGCTCATAGAAATTCTCGTGCTCTGATATAATCATTCGGTTCAGAAAGTGCACGTTAAATACCTAAAAATAAGTGAAAAAAATGCAAAAATAAACAATAGGGTAAACTGACTCTCCTCCCTCCCCCCCCTCTCCTTCAAAATTCGCGCTTGACTTTGAAGATATGCCCCTCCGGTTAGGCGACGTCTTTGATACAGTGTTTCTATATTCAAATCTTTAATGGATAAATTAGCACAATAAAATGTATACTTTTATAATAATCTTTTTTGTTCGTTACTTCAGAATATACATTTTTTTATCACCGCTTTTTACTACCCGTTTGGATTATACGCTTATTATGTACTAATTACACTAATGAGTTAAAGATGAAGGTTAAATTTAGAAGATACGTACTCTTATTTGCATGGAGGGAGACTGAAAAAAAACATTAAAGAAAAACTCAGTACACCCTGCCGGGATTTAGAACCTTGATCTCTTAATCATCGGAACTATAGTATATTGCGAAAGTGACGTCTAATATCATGCGGCCACCAAAACGGGTAGAGTAAATTATTTCTTAGTGACGGCCTTATAAGATATTTCAACAATTTCAATAAAAACTACTGTAGGTACAGTTATACAAAACGAAAAAAAAAAAAGGTGTGTGTGTGTGAATAACATTCCGGTCAATCTGAACACGTAATCATAATTATAATGATATAGGAGAGACCTGTGGTTTCCCAAACGTGTCACTGACCTCACTCACTAATGTTTCCTGGTCAAATGAATTAAGAGTACTTTGCAGACTTTTAGAAATCCTGGATTATTTATGAATTGGTTTGATATTTGTTAATATTGTTTTTTAAACAATGTGTGAGAAGCAAGGCCCTAATTTTGATGACCTGATAACCATAAAAAAATGCCTTTAAAATCACTCCAAGATTCTGAAAAAATGACCTTAAATTTTTTAGAAATAGCAAAATATTTTAACAAATAATTACAATTCATTTGCACATGACTAAATCAAACACGGTGACCTGGCGGTCTAGGGGTAAGGTGTCAGACTTCTGTGCGGCGGTTGGGGTTCAATCCTAGGTCCCGGCACAGATTTATCTGATTACCAAACCCTTCCTTCACCTCTGACAAGACGTGTATTAATCACAACTTGTGAATGTGGGGAATGCCAGGCCTCCACCGTTGTTTGGATACCACGTTAAACTGTAGGTCCTCCATTTCATCTCTCACACATTACACATTACACATTAGCGTAAGTGCGTATAACCCAAACGGGTAGTAAGACGCGGTGTTAATAATAATAATAATAATAATAATAATAAATCAAACACGTGCTCTACAAATTTAAACTAAATATGTATAAATGCAATGATAAGCCTTTAACAATTAAACGCTTGCATTCTGCTAAATAATAATTATATTTTGGGTTTTCAAATATGTGCTTCAGAAATAATAGCTGCCCCCTTCCAACGCAATCCTCTCCAGCCTAGTTGTAGTGTTTCACCAAGAATGTGTATTTTACAACCATACAAGCAAAATGGGTACCAAGTTAATTGTCTATTATTATCTTCTTATTCCGACAGCTAAAGGATTTATAAAATATTGATAGTATTCAAAAAATACGTATTCAACATGTATACCTTAAAATGACTAAAAATGTTTAAAAATTAATACAGTGTCTAAAAATGACTTTAAAATAATAAAAACCAATCAAATATGACCTAAATGATCAAAAAATGACCTATAAAATGTATATTTATGCAATCATGTGATTATGAACAGAATGTATGAACTTATGAGTATTGTATGTGAAAAAACAACTAAAAGATGACAAATCATCAAAATCCGGGTCCTGGTGATAACTCACATTAAACACACACAAATCCATTTATTTAAAAATGTATTGTTGAAACCCTATCAAAACATGACTTTATTCGATAGATCTAGATTTCTAACTTTTTGTTTTAATTTAAAAAGTACACATTTTTTGCGTGAATCTTCGTTGAATTTGTTTTATTTAAACTTACAAATTTAAGCTTTATTTAACTTGTCAGAAACCTGCTGATAATTTTCACCTACATATTATTGGAAACAATATTCAAAAATATTTAATAACTTCTTAAACAACGCGGAATTTCTAAACGTCTGCAACGCGTCTCATTGGTACGAGTATAGCATACAGCCCTCTTAAAATAATGTATTTATTTTTAAATACATTTAACAAATGTGTTAACCAAGTGAACTTGCGCACTAAAACGATTATATGGATAAAACAATAATTGCTATTTAGGAGATTGTGGGCTGTGCTGTTTAAAACATATTACGGGAAAGTTAACCAACGTAGCATTTAGGTTACTACCGTTAACTAGTTGTGAAGGTACCAAGCCAAAAGGATTATATCTAAATCAATGATATCCACATTTATATATATAAAATACTGATACGTCACTAGCCACACAAAAAAAGTACTTGATGGTTATCATAGGCCTAAGATCCCGTTTCGAGGACGGCCTATGGAAGGCATTGTAATTTTATGTTTGTTTTTCAAAGAATAATCTTGTGAAATAAAATATTGATTCTTTCTTGTTTTTTAATCAATTGTAAATGTAAAAAAACAGATTACCAGGGGCTTACCCACCCCCTTATCTCCCAACTGGCACCCTCCAGCCACACTGCACATACTTATGCGTGAGAATTGTATTATAAACAAAAGCCTGTTATATTAATTATGTTGAATCGTAATATATCCTTCGTTGGAAATAATGAATGTAAGTACTCGTATCATTATAATTCCAATATTACTTAGTTGTTGATTCATAAAATTATCTTGCATAGAATTGAACTAAGCTATAAACATGCGCTGGTGGTTATGAAGACAAAGACGTTGGTCTCGTATATTCTGGTTTGCCTGTAACAGAATGTGGTTCGGGGTTCAATCACGGCTGTATTTACTAAATTTTTCCAACTCTCCTTCCACATGTATGTAGCCACACTTCTTCTTAATTCAATCTATCTCACCACATTAACGTAATTAGTTATTATGCGAAATATATATATATATATATATATTTATATATATACACACAAGAAATGTGTCTTACAATCCTTATGTGTTATAACTTATAAGCATAATAATTAATTATGTTATGTGTTTAGGATTAGGTTTTAACATATCCAGACAAAAAACTAACCAGGTCGTAGGTGGTAACAGGATAAGTATTTCCATGCGATGAACTTGGGGTCACCGACGCCAATTGGCGGTACTACGAGACGTCAAATTTGGCTCTGTATGAACCTGGGGGGTAGGCAACCCATCCTTCTTCAGAACATAGCAAGTGGAGTGTGATGTAACTTATGACAAGCAACAGGCATATAATTGCTTGACAACAGATTTCCATAAGAAATTGTTGATTATTTCAAAGATATGTTTGTTGGCCTCGACAAGAACTGGTATTTAAAGTGCAGAGGCATCTCGACTATGTAAGTAAATTCACTTCTTATTGGAAGCTAAGCACTGAAAGTAAAACGTATGTATGTGCATGTACAAATATATCCTTAATTTATAGCAACCACTGCATATGTTACCTACCCCAACCCCCTCAGGTGCACACAGCGCCAACTTTGACGTATATTAGCGCCGCCATTAGGCGTCGATGACCCCTGGTTCATTTAGTTTAAATATGTCTCTTGTCACCACCTACAGGCTGTATTATTACTTAAATATAAATAGTAATAATTGTGACACTTTTTGTTATGACTGTGGCTAGTTTAGGCTATAGAGTCCTAAGTGGCCTTAATACCTGCACTTTCTTATAAGAAACAATGGTGGGATTTCTGCTTATTTTCAATTACTTACTCATAGATAGAAGACGCTGTGGAAAGCACAACTTATTTAAAGAACTTGTTTGCAAAGAAGGACGATACGTCTATACCTCCACGATAACCCCCCTCGCCACCCTGTATTAAACACAGTTCCAAACACGTTATAAGTATTGTTCCACTGATGTATGTATAATTTTTTGCCCAAATTTATTGAATAAATATAAGTCTTTTATTCTGAAAATTGAAAAATGACACTTGGGCACGGGAATCGAACCAGGAACTTTTGGCTTAGTAGTATTTTGGTAGGAAGAAACCTTTATAAAAAAATTCTGTTGATAAAATTGATAACATTTTATCATATTATTAATGTTATGTTATAGGTTTTATTTATCAAAATTGACAGCTGCATATCACGGGACTAGACGTACGAATACGTGAAGGTAGAGCTAGTAAATTTTCTATAACCCGCTTCGGAGGTCGAGTAGTCTGAGACGTCACTCTCATGTTAGACTAAATTGATAATGACAAAAAGATTGGGGTTCAACTCCTGGTCGGGTGTACTCGGGGTAATTTTTCCAGAATTGTTTTACACTATAACATTTTACAAATGAGAATACTCTTCATCTAAATTAAATCTTCCTCATCCCAAACTCATTAGCGTTCATATGCTTATAATCTGAACAAGTAGTGAGATGCAATGCAAAAAAAAACTTTTCTGGAGGTTAGAAATTAGATCCTTCATGTGAAAATTGGATTGTAATTCTTGTATTAACGTGCGTCTGTGGACCGGTACTTTATATATGGAATAGTTGATTACATTAAGTGCTCTTGGTTGCTTAAGGATCTCATTTGAATTTTTAATGGTGGGTCAACAATATTTTTAATAATAGTTTTTATTTTCATGCTCACACACAACACTTTTATAGATATCCAGTCCTTACCTAACACACGCATATCACATATATGAACATAAATATGGTTTTTTAGACATATACTTTGGTTCAATAGTAACTCTATTGCATCAGCCAGCAATAGAGCCATATGTTGACGAATATAGTGCCAACTTCTGCGGATAGAGGATTTCATGTGGTCATCACAAAGAGCTCTGCGGCCGTTAATCTCGTTATTTTTTTAGAATGGAGTAGCTATTTTTGATTCAAGTAACTCCTCCTTTTATTCCTATGAGGCCGAGCTGACCCCGTTCCAGATTCACTGTTTTACATAAAATCTGAAAGCACTGGGGATTGAACCTGGGACCTCTCGATATGTAGCCAAGAAATTAAGAATTAGTTAATAAATTAAGTGTTTTAGCAGGGTTTTTTTTATAGCAAAACATGTTTAGAGTTTAATTTTCTTCACGTGGTGATATCAAAAGCTCCTCTTCTTATCTGTCATGATCATGGTGGCATTAGATGAGAAACTTTTTCAAATAAAGAGGAAAAGTCACTAAATTCCAGGACACCCTTGACAGTTATTCAAACCCTCTTGCTATCGCCATATTAATAAAATTAAACTCTATATTTCTACTGGAGCGATATTTTATTTATTTTGTTCAAAACAATGTTTTGATATAAAACCTACATAATCGAAGGCCTTTTCCCGCGTCCCCTACATTCCCACTTTAAGCATGAAATAAGTTTGGTATACAAGAACTAGTTTATATATTATAAATTAACTCATTTTGTACATTACCATTTACTTATACATCTCATTATTATTTATATTTTTCATCATATTTTTGGTATTTGTGAGTATATTATTTTGACTGTTGGTTGGGATACATCAAACTTAAAGCACAAAACTAAAAACCAATCCTATTTTTCTCTCAAATATAAATATCAAGTAACTGTATTACAAACATAAAGATGACAATATGAATTTTCAAAAATCACTCAGGAAAAGAACCTTTATCGAATATTTACAAAGTATTCAGGGTTATTTTTCGTGTCAAACACTCCCAAAATACCCAGTTGGAACAAAATCGTTAAAGAAATTTGTAAAATATTTCAAGTGTTTTAGAAATCACTTAAGTAAACTACCCGTTCAACGAATTTTCGCCCAAAATACAATTTTATAGTGCTAGTTTTCATTAAAATAAATCCTAGATATGCATTTTAAGCAAAATATTTAAAGCCATTTTCGAAAAATTTTGAAATTAAAAAAAGATATTTTTCATTAAACTTCCTTTAATCAAAGGGCTACGATAAAAAAAAAATATTGTGATGCAGCCCCCTATAAACTCTAAATATCAAGTTTGAACAAAATCTAACAAACCTTTTGGTATTGTGGACAGGGACAGACTGACAAATAAACAGAGTTGTAAAATTCCATTTTTTGGGTTTGTATTCAATTAAAACGCAAAAATTTGTCTTAATCTCAGGATAGAATTTTTACGACCACAATACTTTCTTTTATTATGAGAAAGTAAAAAAATAGTTGTTTTTTTTTTGTTATTTTTTATTCATATTAATACATAAATTGTTTCTCTGGCAAATAAAAATTAAACAGGTGAGGTTCAACATGCTTAATCCAAGCTTACATTTACATAGAGATGTATTCAGACAAATCAATGACTACTCTAATTAAGTAATCTTGAATGAGGAAGTTTTGGAGACCCAGACAAAAGTAAAGAGATTAAAGTGAAAATACCTTATCGTCTCAGGTAGGTATTTGGCTTAATTTGTGTATTTGCTTCATAGGTCGAGTCTAAGAAGCTGTGAGAAACTTTCTTTAATAGTTTCACAAAGGACTCTGTCAGGAAACGCGATTATCTTAATCCCTGATATTTTGATTCTGAAAATTGTCCTCTCCAAGATATACAAAACATACTGATCCTTCAAGGGAAAAATTGGCAAGACTTTAACTAGAAGAATCCTCCCTAACCCCTCCAGAAATTATTCAAGATATGTCTGATACGAACAAGGAAATAGAGTATTTCAGCAGCATTTATTCTACGTTGAACATAAAACAAAAACTTGCTTTAGGATGATATTGAATGATTCAACCGTCATCAGAGGCTTAACTGATAATATGGGACGATCAACCATAGCTACGAGCTACGCCACAGATGCACTCAATCATTAGTTGCAGAGTTGGCTATAATGAATAGTAATTTCCCATTTAGGATAATTTCAGGTAATATCGAGCAATTCTTCATTATGCTTAAAGGACAGTGATTGTCCAGACAAGTATTGAATACTCTCAGCTTTGAAAGTATTTTAAAAATTCCCAAGTTAAACAATGATGCACATGAAATCGACAGTAACTTACATTATTATATGATGGGTGACCTGGTGGTCTTGGGGTAAGGTGTCAGACTTCTGTGCTGGCGGCCGGGGTTCAATCCTCGGTCCCGGCAAAGATTTATCTGATCACCAAACCCTTCCTACGTGGTTCGGATTCCACGTTAAACTGTAGGTCCTCCATTTCATCTCACAATCACCCTACCATTACACATTAGCGTGAGTATAACCCAAACGGGTAGTAAGACGCGGTGCTAATAATAATAATAATAATAATAATTATTATTATTATTATATATATTATTATATATTTAATAATAATAATTATTATTATTATTATTATATGATGCAATTGAGTGATGAAAAGCAAAAAATACAGCTTGAAACAGAATATCATAGAAGGACCAGAGGGAATCTTTGACACACGGCTCAGTAGTTCACGAGACATTTGAAAATGGAATGATATTTTGAATGTTCATTCTTTGCCTACAAAATGATCAAGTTGCATAAGTAAATGAATAGGTATTTAATATTTTAGAAAGAGAGCACCATTTTTACATTAGTGGCAAAAAAGGCAACTATCCAGTGGAGTTTTTAAACAGTTTGACGCTATCAGGAACACTGCCACACAAGCTAAATTTAAAAATATGCAGCGTAATAATGCTAATTTGTTACCTAAATACTAAACATGGTTGATGTAATGAAATGCCTTCCAGTGACAAAGTTGGATAAAAAAATATATAACATGCAACATTCTTAACTAGTTTATCTCTAAGTAATATATTTTTCTTACCGAGACTCTATTTGGCACCTGTAGACCGTGGCATAACCTTTAGTTTGAGATGGTATTCTCAATTATTTACTAGCAATTAATTACAAGGTAAAATCTTGAGCATGGTTGATATATATCTGCCCAAAAATTTTGTTTTTCTTTTATGATAAAATTATTTATGTTATATAAGTAGAGATTAATGTGTGTCCAACCCAAAGTTAGAAATTCAGGCAGGTCTATGATCACATCTAAATACTCAACTGTCATAACCTTGTGTGTTCAGGTGTGCAGAAGTTACGGGGAGTGTCTCCATAAATGGCCACCCTCGTAACTTACGTCAGTTCCGCAAGTTGTCACGCTACATCATGCAGGAGGATCTCTTGCAGCCCCACATCACTGTCCAAGAGGCGATGTTAATTGCTGCCAGCCTCAAGCTCGGTGACCTGCTGTCCAAAGAGAAGAAGCTCGCTGTGGTAAAGGCAGCGTGTAACTTTGATTAGCCTGACACAGTAACCGAATGGTCTAAGGCGTCACTCTAGTGGTATAGACTGTTCTGCTGAGGACTGAGAGACCGGGGTTTGAATCCTGATTAGGTCTACTGAGGGTGGGTTTTTCCTAAATGGTTTC
Source organism: Timema shepardi (assembly GCA_902151425.1). Taxonomy (NCBI): domain Eukaryota; kingdom Metazoa; phylum Arthropoda; class Insecta; order Phasmatodea; family Timematidae; genus Timema; species Timema shepardi. The sequence continues at coordinate 148,137 of CABFVX010000831.1, forward strand.
CTACTTTTCTTGCATGCAAATGCAGGTAGATTACCGGTAATATGCTTACTTTCTCATCCCTACCCTATTAGAGGAATTATCATGCTTATAACTATAACAGGTAGAAAGATGCACTGATTAAAAACAAATTTACCAACGTGATCATGTATAAATAAACAGGCTGTCCAGCGACCCAGAATACCTGGAAAACAGGTAAATGTCAGGGAATTTGCTTGGTCAAGAAAAAATCATGGAAATTTTTTGAAATTTTATAACAGTTATGGAATTTTTGAAATACGTAATCACTATTTAAAAAGATGAAACTTTTATTTACAATAGTCTTCCAGTCATTAAACACCGTAAATCTCTTTGAATACATTTTACCCTGTTGAGCATAGTAATCTCAATTCTCAAAGCCATCACGTGATTTTCGGCGTCCTTCCATTCCTCTACAGCACGTCTTTAGCCAAAGTTGGTTCGTGTTCACGCGCACGCACGAGAATTCGATTATGTATTAGAATTATTATTATCACCGCGTCTTACTACCCGTTCGGGTTACACGCACTTACGCTAATGTGTGGATGGTAGGGTGATTGTGAGATTAAATGGAGGACCTACAGTTTAACGTGGGATCCGAGCCACGGCGGAGGCCTGGCATTCCCCACATTCACAAGTTGTGATTAATACACGTCTTGTCAGCAGTGAAGGAAGGGTTTGTTAATAAGATATATCTGTGCCAGGACCGAGGAATGAACCCCGAACCCCAGAACAGAAGTCCGACACCTTACCCCTAGACCACCAGGTCTAGAAAAAAGAAACTAAAAAGGACTGATTCTCACAACAATTTTAAGTTTTATTGGTGTAAGACAATCTTGTAATGGGTCAATCTTATCTCGCTGAAATCTAATTACTTAGATCGCACTACCCAATAGCGATAGCCCGTCGATTTAGGCTGAGATTCCTTAACCCCTTTAGAGACGGACACAATATCAGAATGTTTAAGTGTCTAGAAATAATATATTAAGTTGCTATATATACATTTTGGCTCTGAAAATCCTTGAAATGTCAGGTACAGTAATTTTAAAATATAATTTGACTATACACCCTGATAAAACATCGTTCGGTTTGCATTCGATAAATCCGAAATCTTATCTCAATCGATAGCGTATATGGCTACTGAGAGCTAAAGGTTCAGGGTTTGATTCCTGGCTTGGCCGAAAATTTGATCATTGTTGGAATGTGGGTTTACCCTTTAACAGTGATGAATTAATAACCGAGTGCTGGATGTTGTGTCTGTTCTAGATTTAAGTTAGTTTATATTTTGTGTGTTGATATAATCAGTCAGTTCAGAAATTGCACGTTAAATACGTCAAATGAATGAGGAAAAAATGCATCCGATAATTAGGTATGTATCCTCTGTTTATTCTGTAAAATAAACCCTGAATGTTTATACGAAGTCTACTTTCGCCCACCGACAGTGATTTAAAGTCACCCAAATTTAGTATTCTATAAATATGTATTACTTGACTTATTAATTATAAAGTTTATCCTAAAGTTATCGAAAGTTTCTAATAATACTTTCTTATACATTACTGTATAATTTCTCTATAAATTATTCACCAAACCGACTAAGTATATAAATAAATTGGAACATTTTTTACCACCCGCCTCGGTGGCATAGTTAGCTGACGCGTTAGTTTCGTGTTGAGCTAAACTGTCGAGTACGGGGAGATCGAGGTTATAATCTCAATCGGATGAACTGTTTTTTTTAAAAATAAATGTTGTTTCCACTCTCCATCCGCGCAATTGCGGGTTCACTTCCTCTGCGTTTGACCTTACCCATTACTAATCCATTAGCGTAATTAGTACTTAGGCGCATAACCCGAACGGGTAGTAAGGCGAAGTGCTACATTAAAATATATATACACTTACTTACGGAATTGGTTTTTTTTTTTTTTCAAATAACTTTCTTTCAAAGAAAAATCCGACTGTATAATCTTGATATTGGTTTGTTTTGTGTTAGATTGAGGAGATCTTGGATATGTTACGACTCATGAACGCCAAGAACACTGTCACGTCTCGACTGTCTGGAGGGGAAAGGAAGAGACTGTCTATTGCTCTGGAACTGGTGAACAACCCTCCCGTCATATTCCTGGATGAACCGACCACGTGAGTAGCCTCAAAGTGCCTCGTCATTACAGCTCCACTCCAACAGCCTCAAGCTGGGGTCAAGGGAACGCGGGTTAGGAGCAGGGTTTTTTTCTTTCAGTTTGTATATAAAAACTTTTTTTGTCAAAATAAATCTAATAATTATCTAGTAGAAACATAGAGTTTAGTTTTCTTCACATGGTGACCTCATCAGTTCTTAAATATCCTTCAAGGATGTCCTGTAATTTAATGACAACTTTTTCTCTTCACCTCTGACGTGTATTAATCACAACTTGTGAATGTGGGGAATGCCAGGCCTCCACCGTGGCTCGGATTCCACGTTAAACTGTAGGTCCTCCATTTCATCTCACAATCACCCTACCATTACACATTAGCATAAGTGCGTATAACCTGAACGGGTGGTAAGACACGGTGCTAATAATAATAATAATAATAATAATGTTTCTCTTCATTTAAAAAATGTATCATCTAATGTCGCTATGCTCATGAAAGATATTCAACAACTGTTGATATCACCATGTAAATAACCGGTACTGTGGTTATTATTATTATTATTATTATTATTAGCACCGCGTCTTACTACCCGTTCGGGTTATACGCACTTACGCTAATGTGTAATGGTAGGGTGATTGTGAGATGAAATGAAGGACCTACAGTTTAACGTGGAATCCGAACCACGGCGGAGACCTGGCATTCCTCACATTCACAAGAGGTCTTGTCAGAGGTGAAGGAAGGGTTTGGTAATTGGTACTGTGGTGTAATGGTCTGTGCACCTGGTTACGAGCCTAGTCCCGGGTTCGATTCCCAGCTGTTACCGTGGCTATTTTTCCCGAAAGGGGAACTGTTACCCCAACGGTCATCAGGATTTGGTTAGTTAGTTAGGTGCAAGTGTTTCCGTTGGTTCCACATCCTCATACTCACTATCCTCATCACCTCATCTCATCGGGACATGGAAAGAGCCTCTACGGAATCGGTGTACGATTAGTACATTCGGGCGTCCCCTGGACAACGGTGAATTAGTACTGGCTAATCTTTCTAATACTAGGCTACGAATGATATAGCCCAGACGTGTAAGATTTGATTTATTTTTGCCCAAAAAACAAAAAGTGTTTCTGTAAAAACCGCAAAAACACTTCCCTTTTCTCTCGCGTCTCCTAAATTCCACCTTAAGAGTCCATCTCACCTCCACGTAAAGTAGCCAACTTAGGTAGATAATACTGCTCGAGCCAGACGTCGTATCGACGTTGGTTTTCTGTATTGTGCCCTTAAAAAATATGAATTAAGGCCGGTGAGACCATTTTACCATATTTTAATACAAGAATACCGGTGGTTCATTCCTCCTCCCCCTCCCCCCTCCGCCCTATTCGATGCATGTACTGTACTGCAATCATTATATACAGACCTGTCATATACAACACGTTGGTTACTAAAATAAACATTGTAGGCCTTAAAAAAGGGTAAGCATACATTATTATTATTATTATTATTATTATTATTATTATTAGCACCGCGTCTTACTACCCGTTTGGGTTATACGCACTTACGCTAATGTGTAAATGGTAGGGTGATTGTGAGATGGAATGGAGGACCTACAGTTTAACGTGGAATCCTAACCAAGGTGGAGGCCTGGCATTCCTCACATTCACAGGCTGTGGTAAGCATACAAATCACTGGACACTGACGCGATTGTCTCAAGTTCGGGGGGAGGGGGGGGGGGATTGAAAAGCGTCCTAAGTATGATGTGTAAATACGATAAAATAAAAATAACATAATTTGTAAAACGAAATAAATGGCACGGTGCACTCTACAGACTTTCTTTCTTTTTTTTAATCTTGAAATAGAGACAAACTCGTAATATTTGTGAAACTAACTCATATACTTTGTTGCAGAAACAATTCACCAAATAGTATACACTGTTACAGAAACATTAAGAAAAGAGGAACATTAATAAGTTATTTCGTGTCTCAAATAGTTGCGGAGATATGATCAAAATTGGAAATTTTTGCTTATGTAAAGTAGGCTAAAAGTCATTTTCACGGGAAAATGATAGTTGCCATCTTGTTTGTAATGTTAAATAGTGCCTAGGTACGAAATTTAATAAAAGTTATGAAAGCAGATTTTGAAAAAATCGACTTTTCTTTTTTTTCTTTTTTTCCATTCAGTAAATTATCCTTAATTTTAGCGTTGGATATCCAATTTACAAAAACTCCTTTGGGTAACCCTGTGAAAATCCTAGGTACCCAGTTTTACCCTGATCGGTAGAATTTAACGCTTTTTCAGTTTCAGGAGGTCATGAAACATAGATATTTATCAAAATCTCTATTTATTATTTTTATTATCACAAACTTCTCTCTTCGAAAGGTCGAGATAAAGTAAAAATCATTAAACTTATTCCAATTTGGCAGCTGCCAAACGAATAATACAGAAAACCGTGTTCCTAATTTTTTTCTGGTTTGTGGATGATCTTGTATCTAGTTTCCCGGTTAATAAATCGGCCGTGAGATGGCCTCTTAATCTAGAGATGTGTAGTTCACGAACTAATAACTCGAATCTGAACTATTTTTACAACTGAACTAGTTCAGAGTGAAATACAAAGTGACGCAACGGTAAACAATTGTGAACTTCATCGCAGAAACGAGACGACAAAAAAAAATTGAATAGGAAAAAAATATATATATTTATTCTTTTTTGGCTGGTTGACCTCGGTGGTCTTGGGGTAAANTCGTGGGTTCAAACCCAGATGGGGTTGACGGATTTTATTTGGGCTATAAAAATCCGTAGCACAACTTCCTTCGAAGGGGAAGTAAAGCCGTTGGCCCCATTTTGATTGTGGTATGCAAAAGAACCCTGGAAGGCAGGGGAAAATACCTTTCCCGGCAAAACTGGTAGGACTTTTCGATCTCGCTCGTTGATATAAGCAGGAGGTTCAGAAAGATCACGTTAAATATATTAAAAACTTAAAATAAATATTCTTTGGCTGGGGTATTGTTCGTTACGTGAATTCTGAACAAACCTTGTGTTTCTTTACATTGCGTGAACGTTCAAGATGAACGAGATCTTTTCATAACCAAAGATAATTTCAAACTTTTTTATGTAACAATTCCGCGACGTCCACAAATTGGCTCGAATTTGTCTTTTATATCACTGGTCCACAAGCTTTTTCTGTTCGAAAATGGCTCATACTATTTGGTTTCAAATGGACATTTGTGGGAATGTTTTACACGATAAATAGCACTGAATACTTGTTTACTGAAAAAAGAAATTAAGAACAACTTACTGATAGTCGATATTTTGAAAATATTGTTACAAACTGTGATATATTCCATTCACGGTAGGAATTGACTTCTGAAAGGCCTTTTTCCCTACCATAAATCTACTATATAGTAGGATATTGGTAGGAAAAAAAGACCTTTCAGAGATTAATTCCTACCGTGAATGGAATATACACTATCTGAGAACGTATGTAAGGTTGTGTCATGTCATTTATGCTATTCTACCTCTCTATTTTATCATGTGTTTGTCATTTTTCTTCTTATTTAAACTCTTATCTCATTCATTTCGTGGAATCCTAATGAAAAAATACGGGTTTTTAAAAAAAAATAATAGAGCTTTATTTCAAGGTAACATTATAAAAACTTGTCTGACCTGCTCAACCAAAGTATTAATCATTTTAAGAATAACAAATGTCCTGTCTTTCTGTGAACAATGTTTATAAATGTACCCTAAAGATTTATGAGGGGCACTTTTTAAACGCTAATTGAAGCTTGAAATATATAAAGTCAAACCGGTGTCTTAAGAGGTTTTTGCTGTCATCATGTAACACTAATTATAATTTTTAGATTATCCTTAAAGTTCAATGACGAAAAAAAAAGCACAATTTAATATTTTTTTGCTGACACATATAAATTTATTCATCTTTATTTATAAGCTACATATTTAGTTTGTCTCCATCGAAAATAAACTTGTAACATATAAAAACTTTTAGATAAACTAATTAATTATTCAAGGAACATTGGTTTTCCTCAGACCTGATGATGGCGTTTATACATTGAAACATGTAGTCTGTCAACCGGCCCTATGGCATCCAAGGCTTAAGGAGAGGAATTAAAACTAGCTAAGGAACACTTATATACTCAACAACTTTTCTGTATCAATTTTCTCATTCTACATAATTTAGACTCTGTTTCAAGTCCTCACTTATAATTATTGTCTCTAACCTATAGTAAATAATTTTTTACATAATTTCCCTGTTTACTACCGTTGGTCAAATTTTTAACTTTTCCTTTTGACAACTCTGGGTCTATCTTAATATTACCTTTAAACTTAATGTTAACTTTTTCACTATAATTGTATATCTTACTTTTTCATGTTTTATTCATTAACATGTAACCTTAGAATATTAGATTTTTATTAGTATGTATTTTCTAATTTTAATGTTTTTTTGTATTTTAACCTATTCCATATTTAACATGTTCTTGTTCTACTTATTTCACATACATTAATAAGAACTATAAGTTAAAGTTTTTGCTATAGGTTTGCCATTATTCTATTCAGTATATCTTTTCTCCTATATAATGTAATATGTATTATTCAGAACTTGTTACTATCCATAACTATTCAAACTCTTATAATCTCAATATGGTTATTTCTAATTAAAAATATTTTTCTATATTTAATTTTTTCCTTATATTTCATATAAATTATATATTTTCACTTATAACCAGATCCTTTTGTTATTGTTTATTGGGTGTTTCTTGAATAATTAATTAATATCATTATAATTCTCCTTACTAAATCACTATGAATATAACTAATATTTTAGATAAACGTTTCGAGGATGCGAACGATATGGCTGGTGTTGAAATTTACTATCAGGAGATTAAACCCTCTACTTGAACATTTATAAACTTCTAACACCTGTCGAAAATACACTAAATTTAAATTATTTCAAAGCTAAATGAAATATTCAGCTTCAACTGCTTTTAGTATCTTCGATCATTTACTTTTTTTAAACAAATTGGGAAATTTGTTTAAGGAGAGGTAATTTATTATTTGTAAATCAATCGGTGTGTAATGAAAGGATATTAAAAATTAGAAGATCACAAAGAGTTGTATTACATATTAAACAAGTTTGTAAAATGTACATAAACATTAATTTTATATTATAAAGAATGATAATCGAAAATTCTTAACATGATAGATAGATAACCCTTGGAACAATTGATAAAATGCATTAAAACTTATATATATATATATATATATATATATATANTATATATATAATTAAAGATATTATTAAACTTATGAGCAATGGTTTCATTTCTTATTGTAAATTTAATTTATGTTATTCTTCAATATTATTTTAATGCTATTAACTCAATATTATTTTAATGCAATTACAATTAATGTTATTAACTCCATATTATAATATTGCAATTACAATTAATGTTATTAACTCAATATTATAATATTGCAATTACAATTTGTTATTCACTCAATATTATAATATTGCAATTACAATTTATGTTATTCACTCAATATTATAATATTGCAATTTCAAAGTATGGTATTCACTCAATATACACTCAACCATGAGGTTAAAATGGTTGCGCTCCTTTTGGCAGCTTGAGTCGTTCAACACTAGGATCGTTGCGGCTAGTCCCATCATCACCCAGCAGTGACACTAGCGAGGCCCAGTGTTGAAGGACTCAAGCTGGCAAAAGGAGCGCAGTGAAACCCCCGTTAGGTTGAGAGTCTGTTTCTTACTTGTCTCTGACCTAGTACGATAAATATATGTGCATATTTTATCAGTCTTGATATTTGTTTCAATAAGGTGGCAGGTCAAAGTGTTTCGTTTAATAGTTTAGCTAAGGTGATTTGAATTTAAAATTCTAAGCAATCAATCGAGTACTTAGAGCAATTTTTTTTTAACTTTGACACGTTTTGCGAGAACCGCTTCGGTGGCCTCATGGTCTAACACGCTACTCTCATGTTAGACTAGTCTACTGAAGACGGAGAAATCTGGGTTCGATCCTGGTCAGGTGCAATGAGGGTGGGCTTTTTCCTAAATGGTTTTTTACTCTCCCTCGACGCGAATATGGGTGCAATTCCTCTAAATTTAGAACTTCTTAAGTGTAGTTAGTACATAAGCGTATAACCCGAATTAGTGGTAAGGCATGGTGCTAAAAAAAAGTTTTCCTCTATGAATAGGGCTACGTACTATTTAGTATAGTATTCATTCGTTTTCTATCCAAATAAGATCATAAAGGGTCTTCAAATCCAAGGAGAAGTCATGTAAGATATTTCAGTTTGAAATCTTAAGACTTTATACATGATGTACTTAGCATTTATTTTTAAAATGGAGGGAACAAAGTCTACTGTTAGCAGAACTACTAATAGGTAAATATTAAAATAATGTATAAGTTGTGTGCTGACATAGTGCAATTTATGAAAAAACTGATTATCTCCAATTTAAAAAAATAAAGAAATGAAGGTCAAACTATTTAGTGGATTGAAACATCGTACTAAAAAGGTTTCAAATTAAATAAAAACATGCAATTTGAAAACATATATGACTTCCATACATGTCAGGAAACAATTTATTTGAATCAACCCTAGCCGATGGGTAAGTGGTCTAAACGTCAAGACCATTTAGACCGGGTTACCAGTCACATATAGGTCAGAGTTACAATAACAATCGGGTATACTCAGTGTTATTTTACTAGTCTACCTCTCATGCAAATATGGATACTTTCTTCTATTATCTATATTACGAATCGCCATCATGTTAGCGCAATTATTTTATAATTATTATAATACTACTTACTTACACTATGGCATTAGGAACTCGAGAGTTCATTGCCGCGCTTAATAAGTACGTCACCTATCTCTATCCTGAGCTAGAGTCGTGTCGTGGTTGAAATAACAGTTCTGGTTCACTTTCTCCCATAAGGTTAACATTGATCCTTCTCAATCCGGAGGATCAATTTTTCCCATAAGAATAGCATTGACCCTCCTCACAACGAAGTTTGGTCACTTTCTCCCATATTGTTTGTCTTCACTGGGGAGGAGGATCACTTTTCCACATAAGAATAGCATTGATCAGTGGCGGTTCAAGAAATATTATTTTGGGTGGTTGACATTTCTTCCACGTTTTATCTTGGAACCTATCCATATCTTAAGCTACAGCTTCTTTGGTGCTGACTGACATCTCACAGCTGTCTTCTGACGGCTCTGAAAAGATACCAGACCAAATTATGTATTCCTACGCCGAACCATATGATCTGCAAAAACATGTTTATCAGCTGTCACTTCTGACATTCAAAATTTAGGTATATACCTAAATGTTGATCGTCTGAAGTCAGCTGTGAACTGACAGTCAGCGCCAAAGAATCCACGGAGCTACTGTAGTTCTATCCAGTCTACCGTATTACACCCTATCCATATATTTATCTAGTTCGATCCGGTAGTATTATATAAATATTTATACATATTCAAATAGACTGAACGGTAAGTAATAAAAATAAAAATTTAGTGATCAATTCGAAGGTTACAAATTAATATGCATTTGCCAACTATTCTTTTGCAACTTATAATTATTTATTTTTTTAAATCTGTTTGCAGGTGGGTGTAAGTTGTTTCTATCATAAACTTTATAGGTGATACTTACAAATTGAATCCGTTATTTTTTTTTTCTTTGGAAATTTTAATACAAAAATAAGCATTGTGACAGCCTCTATTTGAATGGTGGGGCCGCAGTATACTCTTGCAGCACATGGTGGACTGTACAGAATCGTGTGGTGGGCCATATGTGGCGTGGACCGTCTGTCTCTGACCACTGCGATAAGTAAACCCGTGAGAAAAAATGTAATTCTAAAAAAGAATACATTTGTTCTTATTTATGATTTATTCATGGCTCTAATACAGAAATAAAACTTGAAATATTTCTCTATAGTATTTTAGGGATTAGGAAGGATATATTTAGAGAAAGTATACCCACATTTGCGTGGAGGAAGAGTGGAAAACTATTTTGGGGAGAAAAAAAGCCTTCCAGTAAACCAGACCGAGATTCGAACATTGATCTCCCCGTCATAGGCCGTTTAGTCTAACGTGAGAGTAGAACGTTAGACCATGCAACCACTGAACTGGTTTTATCCATACTACATAATTTCGAAAAAAAACAACACTCGTTTTCATTCGATCGTGACTCGAAATGACAAATGCCTACCCGCACACCTCTATTAAAAACCATCCTTAGGCCACCGGTTGTCCTAGATCAATTCTAAGCCTCAGGGGGTTTAAGATGTAAACTATCCTGGTCCGTGACTAGACGACCATGAAAACTGACAAGTGTACTTTGATATCGCATGTCAAGGGTGACGTACATTACTCTTACATCTGAAAGTGATTTGAGCGGCAAATTGCAAGACACAATTTCAAGGTCAGCTTGTCTGGAGAATTATTTAACTTAACAAAAAAACAACAAAAAAACACGCCATCATTACACATCATCAACTTTTTATTTAAAAAAAGGGCCCATTTACAAATAAGATAATACGTAATTTTCTTCAGATCCGTATACATACAAATAACCGATGATTATACTGTTGTTTGTAATTCCATTACCTTAACTGACTCTCTTAGGTTGGAAAACATTCAAAGAAAATGTGTCGCTGCGTGCTATGATAAATTCTATACTAACCGGATTTATTATGATTATGATAGAATTCGAAACCTCTTAGGGCTCTAAACTCTCTTCTGCGTAGACTTTATTGTGATACCCTTTTTGTTTTTAATATTTTCAATAGCGAAATTTATTGCGAATTTGCCCTTGATCATGTAGGCGTTCGTATCCCTTCTCGGAATTCTCGTAATTCCAAACTATTTTTTCTCAATTGCTCTTATAAGGTGAGCCCTATAGGTCATTGTATCCATAGCGCCAATTCTAGGTTTGTCGAATTCGACTTTTATCATAAAAGGAAAGCTAAACTCAAGAGATTTATTTAAAGAAATCCCTTATCAATAATTTATCATTTAGAGGCTCTGCCTATAATATTTAAATTTACAATATTCTGATTTAGTTTTTGCATATTGTTACTACTTGTAACCATTCCTTAGTCATTTTTATTATTTATATTTTTGTTCTTATCTTTATTAAAAAAAATTCAGGACTATTCAATATATAAAATGATTTAGCTATTATTGCTAATCTTATATTCTCGTGTAAATATATATATTTGTAAGGTACTTGTGTACTTTTCAGCGTTGGACTGTCATAGGTCTTACGACTGTTGGCCAGCACTATTATAAAGGAAATTGAAATTATTATTATTATTATTATTATTATTATTAGCACCACGTCTTACTACCCGTTCCGGTTGTACGCACTTACGCTAATGTGTAATGGTAGGGTGATTTTGAGATGAAATGGAGGACCTACAGTTTAACGTGGAATCCAAACCACGGTAGGAGGCCTGGCATTCCACACATTCACAAGTTGTGATTATTTACGTCTTGTCAGAGGTGAAAGAAGAAAAAAAAATGTAACCCAAGCCAATCTGGGCGTCATTCTCCCAGTAAACTAGACTGCCGATGACGGGGAGATCGGGGTTCGAATCTCGGTCAGGTGTATTGGGGTTGGTTTTTCCTGAGGGATTTTCCACTCTCCATGCAAATGCGAGTTCACTTCCTATTAATTCAACTTTCCTTATCACTAACACGGTAGCGTAATTAGTACAAATACATATAACTAGAACGGGTAGTAAGATCAAAACGCGGAGCTAAGAAAAAACCCCATCTTATCGCTAAAATTAAAGCCAAATATTTTTGTTTTTTTTGAATCTTAAAAAAAATGCATTTCCAAGGTACGATATTATACTAATATGAGAATGTGTCGTTATTTACATTTTATACCCATTTTTACAGTGTCAAAAATAACACCTAAAATATTTAATTTTGTTATTATTATTATTATTAGCACCGCGTCTTACTACCCGTTCGGGTTATACGCACTTACGCTAATGTGTAATGGTAGGGTGATTGTGAGATGAAATGGAGGACCTATAGTTTAACGTGGAATCCGAACCATGGTGGAGGCCTGGCATTCCTCACATTCACAAGATGTCTTGTCAGAGGTGAAGGAAGTGTTTGGTAATCAGATAAATCTTTGCCGGGACCGAGGGTTGAACCCCTGCCGCCAACATAGAAGTCTGACATCTTACCCCTAGACCGCCAGTTCACCATTTAATTATGGAAAAATAGTTTATACAAATATGGATGCTTAGTGGCTGCTAACATTTTTAATAACATATTTACGCCAGTGTAGTAAAGTGAAATATAAAAATCATTAAAAAAAAGAAAACGAGAAAAATTGAAATTCGTAGTGTATCAAGCCAACACATTACACTCTTATCCTGAGAATAAATATTTGTAGATAGATCTTGGGATGGAGCTAAAAACTACCAAATGACAGATTTGAAACTGACTGCTCTAACCACTCAACCAAACGGGTGTGCATTAATTTAAATATTCTTCACTTTTTAATTTGAGGTATTTACGTGCACTACTGAACGCACCGATTATATTAGCACACGGCATATAAGTTAAATTAAATTTTTAAGAACCACAACACAAAGCCCCAGACCGTTAATTCATCGCTGTGAAATGGGAGGCCCACATTTCACCAATGATAAATATATAGTCACGCCGAGAATCGAATCAGGAACCTTTTTCTCAGTAGGCAGACACGCTACTGACTGAGATAAATGAATTCGGATAAATAATTCACATAACTTAAAACTAAACGTTTCGAATATTTTTCTTCAAAGTCCGAGATCGAAATTAACAACTTTTTTTTCTTCTGATGGGTTTATCCAACCGAAACTGTGGACGAGCAGTCTATGGCTCTAGACTCACGTGGTATTTAGTTTTCACAGGTAGTGAGGACGGGGTTGTCCAGCCAAACTATATTTTAAATTCCCTGACTTTTCCATGTTTAAAAAAGCCCATTTACAACTTTGACAATCCCTATACAGTATTATATTGGGTGACCTGGCGGTCTAGGGGTAAGATGTCAGACTTCTGTGCTGGAGGGTCCGGGGTTCAATCCTCGGTCCCGGCACAGATTTATCTGATTACCAAACCCTTCCTTCACCTCTGACAAGACATCTTGTGAATGTGTGGAATGCCAGGCCTCCACCGTGGTTCGGATCTCACGTTAAACTGTAAGTCCTCCATTTCATCTCACAATCACCCTACCATTACACATTAGCGTAAGTGCGTATAACCCGAACTGGTAGTAAGACGCGGTGCTAATAAAAAAAAAGTCTTATATTACAAACATTATTATATCAAGATCGCAACTTATTGTAATAATATTTCTATACACACACATATTCTGAAATTGTGTCACTCATTGAAGGGGTTAAAGGATTTCCGCCTAAATCAATGGGCTATCGGATAATGTGATCTGAGTTAGATTTCAGTGAGATCACACTAAAACATTGAAAGATAGATAGCCTTACCCCAGTACAGTTTAAAATTGTTGCGAGACCTAGTCTCTTTTAGTTAATTCTTCCTAAAGCGTAATCAAATTCTCTCTCTCTCTCTGTCACACACACATACATAACCACGAATTAGCTTTGGTTAAAGTCGCGCGGTAAAGGGGGTGAAAATATGACACGAAAATCACAATATGTTGTGTGACCTTTAGAATTTAGATTAGTATGCTCAACTGCGACAAATGATTTAAAATAGATTTGTGGTGAGTATTATTTGTAAGTAAAAAATTATTCTGACTATTATAAATAATATATTATCTAAATTTAAAAATGACACTCGGACACAGAAATCAATCCCGGGACCTTTGGTTTAGTACGCCGATGCTCTAACCACTGAGCTATCCAGGAGTCGTCCCGTGCTCAGGGTCATTCTTCTCTCATATTTTAAGGCGGAGTCTGTGATGGACGTGTGAAAATATTCGATTAAGATTACGCGCTATCGGATAACGCCGCCCCCTTCGACTCGGTAGTTGGCTTTATGTTATCAATGGTACAATTACAATACGCACATCATGTTGGATTAAATATCCAACCTATTATATTTGTTAATTACGGCTATAGTAGCATCTAAATATCATATTCTCTAAATAATATTTGCTGTTTTTTTTTAGTGAATATGTGAAAATTCTAGAAATTTTCTCAATTCCCTGACATCTTCATGACTTTTCCGTGATACAGCAAATTCCCTGAATTGTCCCTGTTTTCCAGTTAGCCAAGGTGACAGGGCATAATATAGGAAAAAGAGGTTTCTTTTAGTTAAATTCCATTCAGGTCATTTTTACTGTGGTTTCATCTTTTCTCACCGTGTGCATTTCCTTTTAATTTCGCTGTGTCGAACGCACACATAATAATTATCAAGTTGGATCACGTTTTGTTTGTGGGTCAAGGGCTGTATACAACTTTCTCGGTCATTCTTACCGGCAAGATGAAACCTTGAAAAACCTGATTTGTGCTAACATTTGCCTTATTTCAACTCGTGCATCAGCTGCAGAAAAAAGGTTGCATCAATGCGATCTGGTGGAGGGTATAGGTCGACTGCATTGCCTACTTGGAGATCTCGAAGCTATTTTGTGAAGCGGGTTGCATCTTAACTTGAAACACCTAAACAATCCAAGAACTATCACACTTCGAACGAAATAGAAAGAGAGAGAAGGATTTGAGCACTTAACCCTGTGCCGGCTGTGCTGTCTCTTGTTTATCTACTGATAACAATTTCCCTCTTCCTCTGACGCGTTTACGCAATCACTATAATGTTAGCCTTGAAAACATTGACTTTCTTTTTAAAATTAGGTGACCTGGTGGTCTAGAGGTAAGGTGCCGTACTTCTGTGCTGGAGGTCCGGGGTTCAATCCTCGGTGCCGGCACAGATTTATTTATCTGATTGCCAAACCCTTCCTTCACCTCTGACAAGACGTGTATTAATCACAAACTGTGGATACATGGAATGCCAGGCCTCCACCGTGGTTCGGGTCCCACGTTAAACTGTAAGGCCTCCATTTCATCTCACAATCACTCTACCATTACACATTAGCGTAAGTGCGTGTAACCCGAACGGGTAGTAAGACGCGGTGCTAATAATAGTATTAATAATAATTTTAAAACTACCCTTTTCTGGTTTGGTATTCCAGATAGACATATTATACCACGGACCTATTTAATCTACATTCTGGCAAGAATATTCCTTCAGGCCATTTTTTTTTGACTAAGCTAAATAGCCTAAGTTGTAGATGATTTATGAAAAATAAGTTTACAAAAAAAAACTACTTGGAGATTAAAAGAATAAATAAAATAAAATTAAGAATGTAAGGTTTTAGTTTCAACGTTAAATATTTAAATCTCGCTGAATAAAACGTAAATTCACTAACGTGGGAAATAATCTCTTGACCTGTAGTGACGTCACAGGTAGTCAACGTCCTAATGAACCGACTATATCGGCACGTGACTTACAAACTAGCTTACAGTGGGATGTAAGAGAACACTTGTTGAACTCTATATTTTTTTTAAGAGCTCATGACCAAAAAATCGGTATTTAGGCCCAAATATTTTATTTTAAAATTGCTTCAGTAGATAAATTTTTGTTTTTAATTTTCTACACACAGCTCTCAACATTTATTGAGTGCTTTTCGTGGGCATTGCGTAATTTGACCAAGAATATTTCTCTTCGTTAAGTTTATTGGTAAAATGCTGCAATTATAATGACAAATTTTCAAGAACTGTTTAAACTAGAATACGTAGATATATTTTAGCATCAAGTCTTACTACCCGTTCGGGTTATACGGCTATGTATTAATTACGCTAATGGTTTAAGGGATTAGAGAAGTTATATTAATAGAAAGTGTACCCTCATTTGCGTGGAGCGAGAGTGGAAAACAATTTTTTAAACCTCTCAGTACAGTCGACCGAGATTCGAACCTTGACCTTTCCGTGATCGGCAGTTTAATCTACTACGAGAGTAGCACGTTAGACCACGTGGCCACTGAAGCGGGTCAGTAGAGAAACAGACTAAATGCAATTCATAAACCGATATTTTATATATTTGAGCCAAAAAATATTAATTGTCAGGCATAAAAATTGTTTAAACTTGCGTTAACTTCCATCACATCTTAATTCCAGAATAAACACAAACTTCCCCCCCGACCTGAGCCCGACGGACCTTAATTCATTTCTGTGAAACTCACTTAGGTGGTCAAATCGTCTCAAAGGCAGCACTCTCGTAATAGACTGGACTATCTATGATGGGGAGATCAGGATCAAATCCCTATCGTGTGTATTGAAAGCCCCTCTACCCCTTAAATGTCTTCCACTCTCCCTCCATCAAGGTGCGGCAGAAGGGAGCACGAGTAGTTTTACAGTTTTTATAGCATTACATTTTGTTGACCAATATACATAAAATATTTCTCTCCAGTAGCAACGTAGAGTTTAGTTTTCTGTACATGCTAATATCAACAGATCTTGAATACCTGTCAAGGATGTCATGGAATTTCGTCAACACTTTTTATCTTCATTTATAAAGTTTTGACAAAATTCCATGACATCCTTGACAGGTATTCAAGTTATGTTGATATTAGCATGTGCAGGAAACTAAACTCTGTGTTGTTACTGGAAAAAGGTTTGATTTATTTTGGCCAAAAGTTGTATATTCTATAAAAGCTGAAAAATACTTGCTCTCCGTTCTGCCGCGCCTTAAGATGTAGAAACACTTCTTCTAAATACAATATTCTTCATCTCTAAGACTCTATACTCTATAGCATGGATGGCAAATCTATAACACGCGTGCCACTATGTGGCATGTGGACATAATTTGGGTGCCACGCCGATATTAAAAAAAAACACCATTAAATACAACTTTTCCCAACGGGGTATAATTTTTTGGAAATTAATGATATTACAACAACCATTAACTTTGTGAGGTCAACAGTCAATAAAGCCGCCTGTGTGGCGTAGTTAGCTACCTCGCTGGTTTCGTGTCGAGCTAGACTACTGAGGACGGGGAGATCGTGGTTCGAATCTTTGTCGGGGGAACTGGTGGAGTATTTTTCTCAAATGGGTTTACACTCCCCCTCTCCCCCACACGAATGCGGGTTCACTTCCTCTAAACTCAACCTTCCCAATAGCGTAATTAGTACATATGCGTATAACCCGAACGGTCAGTAATACGCGGTGCCAAACAAAATTTTAAAAATCAATTTTATTCTTC
Organism: Timema shepardi; assembly: GCA_902151425.1. NCBI lineage: Eukaryota > Metazoa > Arthropoda > Insecta > Phasmatodea > Timematidae > Timema > Timema shepardi. The sequence goes on from CABFVX010000831.1 coordinate 165,540, forward strand.
ATTAATTAAATTTCATAATATTAAACATTTTTTTAAAAGAAAGATTCATTAATAAACGCAAATAAGAGGAGGCACAAGAGATTATTTTAAAATTCAGTTAGTCCTTAAGGGGCACATAAATCTGAAAAGTTTCGCTGCCCTTGCCCTAGAATAATAATTATTACATCTACGTGTGACCCAAACATGTAGGGAGACGCAGCGACAAAATAAGAAATAATTTATTAAATATATTTGAAATCTTATTAATGGTGGAGAATATAACAGAGTAAAAGGTGACTATAAAGGAAACGAAGGTCCATCTTTCTCTCCTCTTGTTGACGTGAATGTCGGGATTGAATATAAAATGTGTGTTCTCTTTCTCATCTCAGGGCAAATTAAAGCGATAGATAACAACATCCTGTTCGTCCGGTGAAATCTCCATTGTTGTAAATAACAATCGACTCCCGTGATTCTGTCGACTGATGTTTGTCAGGTGCCAAGTCACTGCGAGCTCGTTTGCCTGATGTGGACAGTGACAATACGATACTAGGTCGTGTGCTTGATGTGGACAGTGACAATACGATACTTGGTCGTTTGCCTGATGTGGACAGTGACAAGACGATACTTGGTCGTTTGCCTGATGTGGACAGTGACAATACGATACTTGGTCGTTTACCTGATGTGGACAGTGACAATACGATACTTGGTCGTTTACCTGATGTGGACAGTGACAATACGATACTTGGTCGTTTACCTGATGTGGACAGTGACAATACGATACTTGGTCGTGTGCTTGATGTGGACAGTGACAATACGATACTTGGTCGTGTGCTTGATCTGGACAGTGACAATACGATACTTGGTCGTGTGCTTGATCTGGACAGTGACAATACGATACTTGGTCGTTTACCTGATGTGGACAGTGACAATACGATACTTGGTCGTGTGCTTGATGTGGACAGTGACAATACGATACTTGGTCGTTTGCCTGATCTGGACAGTGACAATACAATACTTGGTCGTTTGCCTGATGTGGACAGTTACACTACGATACTTGGTCGTTTGCCTGATCTGGACAGTGACAATACGATACTAGGTCGTGTGCTTGATGTGGACAGTGACAATACGATACTTGGTCGTGTGCTTGATTTGGACAGTGACAATACGATACTTGGTGGTTTTCCTGATCCGTAGAGTACCGATCCTTTGGGTGTCCTAGTTAAATATTCAAATAGTTTATTCTCAACATTTTAATAAGGTGTCAAGGTTCTGAGATGAAGGTAAAGGATTTAATCCGAACCTTCCATAAATAACAGAAAACTCCAAGTTTTGAGGAGTCTATTTGTGGTTGAAGTTTGAAATGTCTCTCGACTCATTTGTTGTATTGTTTTCAGAGGCCTGGACGACCTTTCCAGCTCCCAGTGTATCGTCTTGCTGAAGAAATTAGCCGAGGGTGGTCGGACCGTCATCTGCAGCATACACACACCTAGCGCCAGGATGTTCGCCCAGTTCGACCACGTGTACATAGTCTCCTCGGGACAGTGCGTCTTCCAGGGACAAGGGTCGGATATGGTGCCGTTCCTGTCGTCCCTGGGCCTACCCTGTCCCAAACACTACAACCCTGCGGACTTTGGTGAGAGCCCTCTCGCTTCTGACGGTCCACTTGCGGTTTAATAGAAACGTAACACGCTTCGGTGGTCACATGGTCTAAGGCATTACTCTCGAAGTAGAGTGGACTGCCGATGACGGGGAGATCAACGTTAGAATCTCGGTCGGGTGTACTGAGGAACCCGCCTCGGTGGCGTAGTTGGCTAACGCGCTTGTCGTGATGAGCTCGACCGCTGAGGACGGGAAGATCGAGGTTCGAATCTCGGTCGGGTGAACTGGAGGTGATTTTTCCTAAATGGTTTTCCACTCTCCCTCCACGAAAATTCGGGTTCACTTCCTCTAATTCAACCCTCCCAATTCCTAATCCATTAGAGTAATTAGTACTTAAAGCGTATAACCCGAACGGATAGTAAGACGCGGTGCTAAATATTATAATTATTATTATTGTACTGAGGAGGTTTTTAAAAAAAATAGTTTTTCACTCTCCTCCCTCCCCTCCCCCCGCAAATTCAGGTACAATTCCTATAAATATAGCTTTACTAATCCCTAAAACCATCAACGTATTAATCAGTCGATAAGAGTATAACCCGAACGGGTAGTAAGACGTGGTGCTGAAAAAAAAGTGTGGTGAGCCATGTTGGTATCATTATGTCATAACATATTGTTCTAGCACCACAGCTTACTACCCGTTCAGGCTATACGCTTGAATACTAATTACGTTGAGTTAGGGATGAGTAGGGCTGAATAAAGAGAAACGTATCACCATTTACGTAGAAGTAAAGTGGAGAACAATTTTGGGAAAACCACTCTAAGTACACTGGCCGACCGGGACTTGAATCCTGATCTCCCCGTCGTCGGCAATCTAGTCCACTGCGAGAGTGATGCCTTAGACCAGGGGTCGGCAATAGTTTGATCGCAATCGACCGGTCGATCTCAAGGAAATTTTCAGTCGATTGCGCAAGAAAACTACATGATAGTTAAAAAGTGATCTTTTCTTCCTTAAAATTATATAAAAATAGCCTACATTCAAATAATATTCGATAGTGAACAAATTTAGCCTCGTTCGGTTATAATTGATAATGTGATTAATGTACATTGTATTTATTTTATATTTTTTTGTATAAAGTTAGGGGCAAAAGTATATGAGGAAAGATTGAATTCACACAATAAATTTTATATGAGTAGACAAAAAAAGAAGGAAAAGTAGCGTGAAGAAACGTTGTGTGATCGTGGGTAAGTCGATCGGGGCCCAGAACAAAATGTTGCCGACCCCCTGCCTTACATCATATGATCACCGAAGTGGGTTCATATGTCCCAACTCACTCAGAACACAAGCTTAAGTGATATATCGGGAAAATGTACCGGGATACGGATACGAGGTCTGTCCCATTGATGAGAAATTTCGGTGTTAGAATCCTGAATTGGAAGTGTTTTGTCTTTTATCCTGACGCATGCTAGTGCATTTATTTCTAACTACCCTCCTCATACCTAGCCTCTTAGATTAGCTTGTTGATAAGTGACAATCAATATGTTAAGGTGGGGATGTAATGAACGCGAGAAAAGACCAATGTTTTTGCAGTTTTTTATAGCAACACTTATTTGGCCAAAATAAATCAAATAATGCTCCAGTAAAGTTCTTGAATATCTGTCATGAACACAGCAGCATTAGATGATAAACTTTTTAAACTAAGAAAAAAAGCTGTCATTAAATTCTAGGACAATCTTGACAGATATTCAGAAATTGTTGATATCATCATGTGAAGAAAATCAAACTCAATGTTTGAACTGCAGAAATACTTGATTTGTTTTGGCCAAAAAAATATGTTGCTATAAAATCTTCAAAAACACTATTCTTAACTCAGGTTCCCTAAACTCCCACCTTAAACAACCCCAGGAATAAAAAAATAAAACTTGAGTTTGGGCGCTTGGTATTTATTATGGTTTCCTAAGCTAGGTTAGTGGTTACTTCTTAAGTCAATAATTGATATAATTGTGTACTTAAAACTAATGAGTTAAATAGTATAATTCTTTCGATGACATATGAAGACACGTGATGTATGATTTGAATTAATTTCTTGGATATTGGTAGACTGGCGAGTTGTTCGTCTTAGTGTAAGGGAACTCAACTAATGTGCTCAGCTTTGACATTAGAGGTCCAGATTCGATTTGAATACTGCTCGTATGCACCTAAGGGGGGACTCCCAAACCTTCTTTAGGTGAATTCTGATATAATACAGTAGCTCCATGACTTCTTTGGTGCTGACTGATAGCTGATGGCTTTAAAAAGTTACCAGACCAAATTATGTATCCCTACGCCGAACCATATGAGCTGCAAAAACATGTGTTTAACAGCTGTCACTTCTGAGAGTCAAAATGTAAGTATATACCTAAATGTTGACTGTCAGAAATCAGCTGTGAGCTGTCAGTCAGCACCAAAAAAGCCATGGGGCTACTGTACCTTAAAATTAGTTTATCTTGGTCATGTGGTCAGCATTTCTGGATACTAATCTAGAGGTTCTGGGTTCGATTCCTGGTGGTACCATAGGTGTTTTTCCCGAACAGGATTTATTCCAATGGTTGCCGTGGTATGGGTTAAGATGAAGGTCATTTGACAGTAAAATTATACTGTATAATTTTAAAAGTGTACCATTATAAGCTATAAATAGTGATTAAATGATTTCATATAATTACAGTTCACGATTTATAAGGTGGCTAATTTCCTTTTTTTAATAATTTTTGCAACTTTAATTAATGTCTATAATTATGCATGTGTTAAAATTGTATAATAAAAAGTTTATTGTCAAATGAGCCTAAGTAATTAGGTTTATGACTTTTATTGGTACCATATAATCACTATCATCATCACCACATAATCTCATCGTAACTAAGTAACCACACCTACATGGTGCCCCAACTTCAGAGGACGGCTACATATCCGCCACTGCCAGTCGAAAACCAGGAATGTTTGACCAACAAAACCTGATGGTGTATTAAAAAGAAACTTAAAATTTACCTACCTCATTATATGTTCTTAAATTAGTCGTTCTCGCAATAGCTTGACTGGTGGTGACGGGGAGATCGGCACTACAATACCAGCAGTGTGCACTGAAGACGCCATTTTACTTTCTCGCTATCTTACAAGTAGAGAAATTATTGTGATCTTCAAAAAAATTGAACTCACGATTTTGATGAATCTTGACGTTTCATGACCCTCCGAATCCGAAAAAGTTGTTTTTGAATTTCCGCCTGTCTGTACCTACGACTAGAGCTTAAACTATTTTACTAGATCGGACTAAAACTTGGTATCTATGGTTTTCATAGGGTTGCCCCGAGGGGTTTTTGGAATTGGTTATCTAACCCTAAAATTAAGTGTAGTTTACCAATGGCTAAAAAGAGGAAGAGTCGATTTTGATTACCTGAAATTTTGATGGATGTCGACATCTCATGACCCCCAGAACCTTAAAAAGTGGTCTTTGCAATGCCGTTTGTCTGTGTGTTTAAACTTAAAATTAAGAGTAGTTTAATCAAGGTCAAAAAGAGGAAAAAAATCGATTTTATCAAAATAGGCTCTAACAATTTTGATTAAAATTCATATCTAGGCGTTGATTAAGATTATAAATAAACTTCCTATTTTCATTTTCCCATGAAAATGACTTTTAGGGTACTTTACAGAAGCGAAAATTTCCGTATTTCCGCAACTATTTGAGATACTAAATAACTTATCATTGCAAAATTGTAGTACTATAAAAAATTAAAAACTTTTATATGAAATATATTTTCATAAAACCAACAGTTTCTGAGATATTGGCAAATATATTAATACAATTTTGTGAGCTTTAGTTGTAAAGGGATACTACTATATTTTTAACGCAATAATTCTCCAATGCCATAGAGTAATTAAATATAAGTAAGTCTCTCAAAAAGTTTGTTATTTTTTTTTAACCTCTTAGGAGAAATGTTTGTACAGCTATGATCTATCTCCATTTTAGACTCAATAATCAATATTTACATTTTTTATGGGTCAAAATTTATAAATGAATAATTTAATAGCATTGCGATGACATGAAGATTTGCAACACCTAATAAAATGTCGAAAATTTTAACCGGAAGTAGAAATTTTAATACGAAGTGTTGACCCTTGTGGACCCAACATTGATCTTTTTTATTGGTCCAAACATACAAATGAGGACATTAATTTTATTTAGTAAAATTTTAATATTTACAAACCGGGACTCACCATTTATTTTATGTGGTTTTCCACTCTTCTCCCACACAAACACAGGCACATTTCTTCTAAGTTTTACTTTCCTCAACCTTACCCCATTTGTATACCTCTTTGAGGTAATTTATAATATATATTTGGAAGATGGTACAGTAAAGATTAATAGAAACATATAAAAAAAGAGTACAAACACAATATGGCTGTTACAATGAAAAGAAGAACACATTTCACACTTTACATTGCTACCATTGGACAAAGAGGTAATGGTTGTGTCTTTAAGACAATCGATCGTCACCTTCCAATTCCCCTAACCTAGGTTTCATAAGTTTTTGGATGGCCCACATGGGTAAAAATGGAGTCCAACCATCATAAGAGTGATGGTAACTGACAGCTAGCAGAAGATGTAAAAAAAACAGTCAAAAGAAAAATTTGATCAAAAACAAATAGTTTCTTGTGAAATTTTTGACTGTTAAATGTGACAACATCTCATACAAATGTTCTTGTATATTATATGATTTTGCGGATGGATACACGAAAGTAGATCTGGTAACTTTTAATAGCTGTCAGCTACCACCAGTCCCACCGTAGATGGGGGTACACACTTGGCCATTAGTCTATGTGTAATATGAGGTTGTGGTAGTGATGGTGTCTTTGCGTAATGGGAAGTGTGTTCAGATGTAACCATTTTTTTAAATACATGTCTGAATGTGGTTTTTTTTGTTTTGTTTTCAGTAATAGAAGTTTCTAGTGGAGAGTACGGAGATCACACCGAGAAGATGGTAGCAGCTGTGGACAATGGCAGATGTTACCGCTGGACGAGTACACCATCTGTCCCGATAAATATAGATTCACCTTCCTGTAGTGATGACATCATCTCAGAATGTATGAAATAAATCTTTACTTGGATTTAAATTTGAAAAATCGCACCCGAACACGGGAATCGAACCCGGGCGCACTAAGCCAAAGGTTCCGGGTTCAATTCCTGTGTACAGGTGTCATTAAATTTAAAGTATATAATCTTGACTTGTCAATAATAGATGCAAATATTTTATTTTACCGTGCATGATGTTTTCTTGAGAGCAGAGTATTATCGTATTATGAATAATTTCTCTTTTGGTTTTTAGAAGAAAAAAAATTGAAATTTTCAGTAAGAAGAGTAAAATTTAATAACTCGATAGTAAATTAAATATAAGTGTTTATATAAAGATTATAGTTTGTTGTATTTCAATATGGTTTGATTTGTATTATTCAATGATGAATAGTGTGTTATTATAAGATAAGGTAGTATACGCCCTATCTACGGTAGAAGAGGTGGTAAGGAAAATCTATCATGTATTCATTCACCAAACCATACCAGAATATAAAATGCTAAATTGTTGTTACTTTCGTCAGTCAAAACTTTCACAGCAAGCAATTTGTTTTTAATTATTAATTTTTTATTTTTACTTCTGTGGTCCACTTAAAAAGAATTTTACAAACGAGAGCTTCCAAAATGATTTACTCTCTTAATAAATTAAGGTGGAGATACAGGGAATTAAAAATAAAAATTCAGTGTTTGGTTTTTTTTGCAGTTTTTATGGCAACATTTTTAGGATAAAAATAAATCAACTATTGCTTCCTTACAAACATAGAGTTTAATATACTTCACATGATGATCTCAACTGTTGTTTAATATCTGTCATGAGCATAGTGGTATTATCTAAGAACCTTCTTAAATTAAGAGAATAAGTTTTCATTAAATTCTAAGACATCCTTAACGGATATTCAACAAATGTTGAAATCATTATGTGAAGAAAATTAAGTCATATGTTTGTATAAAAACACTATTTGATTAAGTTTGACCAAAAAAGTTTTGCTATAAGAAGTGAAAAAAACACTGATTCACCTCGGCCCGCACCCCCCTCCCACACACATTCCCTGTATCCCTACGCAGCTGAAACAGGAATTAATGACGTCATACAAACCAACCGTCTTCCGTTGTGTTCATGTGCTGTTTCCGAAATGAAAACGTTTTATTTTCAAACTAATAGTTCTTATGTCTAAATTATAAAAAAAACATGTATGTATTTTGATAGTGAGTTATAATATGATACAAGTATGAACTTAATACTTTTTAATGGGATTATTTCATTCACTTTAATATCTCTTGTTGCCACAACCGTAAAACAAATAAACCTTATATGTAGTGTTTATCCTGTAGTTGTCTACTCTGATATAGATGCTCTGTGACTAGTAGAGAAATGAAGATGGCATTCAAGTGTTTACACTAACAAAGAGGGCAACAAATAATATTATTACATAAATTGGTTTAATTTGGAAATATACATCAGGCGCCTATGAAAGAAAAAGTTTAAATTCGAAAAAAATAACCAAGAAGGAGCAACTTCTTTGCCCTTGATTGATCGAATTTTTGGATGGATTCCAAGGCCTCTATCTTATGCCGGGATCATGATCAACTTAACGTTAGCTTAACGTAACTTAACGTAGAGGACCTCCTCGTGTGTTTAAATGGAAGCGATCACGATGCACTTAACTTAACGTTGACTTGCAGTTAACTTAAAGTAAGAGATGTCTTGGGAGGTCTTTTACTTTACGTTACGTTACTTGAAGGGTATCACGTGATCTAGCTAGCCAATCATTATGCGAGTGACGTCAACAGGACTATTTAGTAATTCATTTGTTGGTATTATGACCAATGTTTAATCTTTAATATAAGTTCTAGTGATCAGACATTGAAAACAAGATAATTAAACTAAAATAGGGAACTAAATTTATCAAAAAAGTTTAGTAATAGATATTTATTATATTGACTGAAAACTGTAAATAATCACAGATCATCACTGTACAACTAGTACAAATCACAGATAATACTTGAGAATGCATATGTTTGGCTTGAGTTGTTATGTTAAGTTAAGTGAATCATGATCACACATAGGTTAAGTTAACTTTAAGTGAACATTACGTTAAGTTGATCATGATCCCGGCATTAGGGCCGGTTTCATAGTCACATAGTAACCCTAAATAGAAAGTTTAGGTGCCATCCTTCATCCTCACGTATTGATTCTTTTTCTATGCACGTTATAATGTACATACACAATACGCTCTTGTGTCCCCAGACTAAGTTTTTTTTTCTGTAATATATTTATGGTGACGTGTTCGCCAACAATTCAATTGTTTAGAAGTATTTCGCAAAAAGCACCATGGGGTGTTAGTAGTTATATAATGCTTAGCCTACATCTACAACCACTAATCTAGTGATTCCCAAGTTTTGAGACACGACACACTCTCCCACAAAAAGGTTTGAGGTTTCCTCAAGAAAGATGCCAACAAGTGTATATTTTATAAGGTGTACTGAATTCACAATTTCTGAAAGATTAATTTGCTGTGACTGAAGAAAGAAAATAATTGTGTCCCTCTATGAGGTCTAGTGGTTAAGGTTCTGGTTTGTCTCTAATACATAGCCTGATTTTCTTAAGAATCTTCTGGAAATTCCTGGATCCCCAATCTCCCTTATGAGTCGGAGGGCATAAACCTTTTTTTTAAAAATACATAATTTTAATAACTGCTTCCTTCCCCTGACATAAATATGGTTTTTTCACCACTGATTCTTTTCTTTAAGTAAAACATTTAAAGTGCTACTTATTGTGAATAAAATATAATAGTAAACCTACCACTATACACAAGTTACAAATTGAAAAAAAAGAAAAGAAACAAAGTGTACATTGTATGTAAGGCCACACATATTATTTAAATCACTGCCCTTTGTGGTTACCACAAAAATAATTTAAATATCTTTCAGAGGCATTTAATAAGTCATACAGTTTTTCTGTCAC
>CABFVX010000831.1:178474-223249 GCA_902151425.1 Timema shepardi
AAAAAAAAAAAAAAAAGTATATAAATATTTATTTGTAATAGAATTTGGTTCAAAACTAATTCAAAGTTTTGAAGCTTCGCACTCTCCTACCCTAATTTAATACAGCCGTTTGGTGCCAATTTTCCTTTATAAACAATAAAATACTAAACCTATTTTATCTCACGCTAGTAAAGTTATAAATATAATATATTATATGAGATAAAAAGCTACAGTGTGATTTTCATAAAAATCCTGTTATTTGAAAAGTGTACACTCATGTTGCCACAATGGTGGAAAGAAAAATAATGATTTGTTTTAACATTTTTAACTCCATTGCATGAGCCTACAGTCGAGCCGAGCGGCCGCCGTCTTTTGGTGAAGATAGTACCAACTTCTGTGAATAGAGGGTATCATGTGGTTAGAAAAACAAACCCACTGGCCATTAAATTTACATTCTTAGTCTGTTTAATCAATTACGTTAAGTGAATTTACACAGTAATTTATAAGGAAATATTAAATGAAAACTTTGTACAACTTTTTAGATGAACTTTATAATTAATAAGTAAAATCAAATAAAACATTTCTAGAATACCAAGTTTTAGATACTCTCCCTCCATGTTGATGTTTGAAAGTGGAGTTCCTATAAAAAAAATCATATTATGTGTAGTATAAAATAATCAAGTATAGTATATTTAGTAGAAAGTGAACTTTAAATAGGTTTATAATTTAGTATGTTTTTTTTTCTAGAATTATTTGTCTCTGAAGGTGGGTCTATACGCGTTCTTAGTCTTTATTGTGAGTATATTGTTTTGGAGGATGGGTAATGATGGGTCAAAGACGCTTTTCAACTTCGGCTTCGTCTACACTTGCGTCATTGTGTTCCTGTATGTGCCCATGCTACCAATCCTGCTACAATGTGAGTAGATTTTGGAAGCATTCATAAATGTAATGTATTGGGGTCGCTTAGGGTGAGATGGTTTGGACACTTAATGAGGATGGAAGGGGAGAGGATTTATGGATTTGAAGTATGAAGGGAAAAGACCACAAGGGAGACCAAGGAAGAGATGGGAGAAACATATAGCAGCAAGTGTGCAAGTGAGTGGAGCAGAATGGACGAGAGTGCAGGAGGGAAAATGGTGGAAGGACAGAAGGATGGAAGAATTTTACTAATAGACCCGGCAAGTCTGGAAACAGTTCATGATGATGGTGATGATGATTTGGGAAATAAAAGATTCATACCTAACTCTAATATAATAAATATATTTTTTTAAACATTGATTCTAAGGGTTTTAAGTTAATTCAGTTGTCACTCAAATACAGGATAAACTAATGTTACTACTACTATTATTATTATTATTAGCACCGCGTCTTACTACCCGTTCGGGTTATACGCACTTACGCTAATGTGTAATGGTAGGGTGATTGTGAGATGAAACGGAGGACCTACAGCTTAACGTGGAGTCCAAACCACGGTGGAGGCCTGGCATTCCCCACATTCACAAGATGTCTTGTCAGAGGTGAAGGAAGGGCTTGGTAATAAGATATATCTGTGCCGGGACTGAGGATTGAACCTCGGACCCCAGCACAGAAGTCCGACACCTTACCCCCTAGACCACCAGGTCACCAATGTTACTATTAAGATTTGTCTTATTTCTACAGTTCCGAATGAAGTGCAGCTGTTGAAGCGAGAATATTTCAATAGATGGTACAGTTTGAACGCGTACTTCTTCGCTCTAACAATAGCGAGGCTACCATTAGAGGTATGTAATGGTCTGGGGCTACTTCATGAAAATTCTCATTATCAATATCACTTTTTTGTTATTTTTATACACTAAATCAACCTAATGGATTATTAAAGATACCTTATATTTGGGATGCTGATTGTCACAAATTAAATTATTTTGTTTTATTTATGTTTTTTTCCTTACATTATCTCATCTGTAAAATGGTGTTAAAGTTTCATAATGTGCCAACTCATTAATTGTTGTTTTAATAGCTTTTATCTTTGAAACGCAATAGTTTTGGAATTTTGGATTTTGTGAGAAATCTGTAATAATTAAGTACATCAATGGAAACATGAGGGTGGGAATAACTTTATTCTTAAAAATTCAAACTTTTAGTTAAATCTATTATAGAATAATAAGTTATAATTTTATTTAGTTAAACAGAAGGAATGTTGACTCTCTTTTTTTCTGAAAAATACCCTAAAATTGAATAGAAAAATTAAATTCCAAATATTAATATATAATTTAAAAGCTTTAAATACTCAAATATTGTTCATGTTTCGAAATAAATTTTGAGTTGATTTCAAATGACTAGTGATGATTATGTAGTGTTCTTGAAATATTTTGTCCTGATGAGGATGTATTTTGTTGCAGTTGCTGTTGGGAACGATGTATCTGGCTTGTGTGTATATAACCACTGGGCAGCCACTCGAGGTTGTTAGATACCTTCAGTTTTTGATTATCTGCCTTCTAACGGCCATCTCTTCAGAAAGTCTTGGTTTCGCCATCTCGTCCACCCTCAGCGTTGTTGTAAGCGATGAAACTCATCAACAGAAATAGAACTCAAAAAATTTTCACAAAAAATATTATACTCTATATACATCCATTCCTGTTTCCAACCTGTGATCTCGGTCATTTTGTTATTCAAATCATATATTTCCCACTACCGGCTGGCTAGGCCTGCCTTATCTTAATATTCCTTATAATATAACTTAAGAATAGGACAGGCACAACATCTATTTATCAATGTGAAAGGGTAAGCCCTTATTTTCATCATTGATGAGAGTTCGAAACCTCGGTAGTGTCTGCGTACTGGGCTAAGGGTTTTGGGTTAGATTCACAGCATGGCTGAAAATGTATGATTTAACTCTATATAATATATATTATAATTTTTGTGACTTTACCTTACATATGAATATATTTTTAGCACCTCGTCTAACTACCTGTTCAGGTTTTATGCAAATATAATTTCATAACCATTTAGGATATTTTTTAATTAATTTTACCTATTCATATTATGACTTCTCTTTTATCACCGCATCTTACTACCTGTTCAGGTTATACACATATATGATTATTACTCTAATGGAGTAAGGATGAGGAAAGAAGCATTTTAGGAGTAATCTACCCGCAATTGTATGAAAGGAGAGTGGGCTAAACCATTTAGAAAAAACCACCCTCATTAGACCTGGCTGGAATTCGAATCCTGATCTCCCCGACGTCAACAATCCAGTCTAACACAAGCGTGATTCCTCATCCCGTTTAAGCACAGAATCTAGTTATATTATTACTGTAAATAATAATCTAAACATGTTTCTGAAACTTTGTATTATGTTAACAAAATTAGTTTATAGGCCAGAAGCACGCGAGTTTTTTCTATCCTATTTCTAGGCAAATGCTGGTACATTTATATAAACTCGAATTTTAATTTTATCCATCAAAAATATTTGATAACATTTCTGTATATATTTTATGACTTTAAGAGTAAATTTTTTGAGTTTCAAACATGCCTGGCTGAAGTATAAAATCATTACACTTCCCTCTCCTCGATTTATTTCACAAGCCTCCTTTCACTCCTTAAGCCACATAAACCATGTATATAAACTAAATCCATAATATTATGCACCTTAAAATAGTTATTTACAATACATTGTCAGCAATTTTTTTTATTTTATTCAAGAAGAAATTGTTTTTAAGGTCGATGATTTTACATTTCAGAACAGTACATTTGTGGGCCCTACCATGGCTGTCCCCTTGATGCTCCTGGCAGTGTATGGTCTAGGAGGAGAAAGTATCAACATTCCTCTCTATATCAAACCTTTCATGTACATGAGCTACCTGCGATATGCATTGGAAGGCCTCGTAATCGCCACTTACGGTAACAACAGAGCCGCCTTGATATGCCCAGATGAAGAGGTCTACTGTCATTTCAAGTAAGACGTGGAACCTTTTCTCAATACAAGATTATTAACAGAGTGATAAAAGAGTATTCGTATCGGCATTGGGAGTGATTATAATGGCTCTCGCTCGCCTGGAAAACTGGGAAAACCACATAGAATTATTTGTGCACAGAAAACACACGAAGGGTTAAATAACCACATAGTCGCATTTTAATATCAGATTCTTTCAATTGAAAAATGAAAACTAGACACAGCATTCGAAATATCAGATTGTCATTCTACTAATGGCAACATAATGCCCTCCCGAGTCGAAGGTGGCTGGGTTATCTGATAGATCTTGATCTTACTTAATCACTCATATGTAGCTGACAATTTATGCATGTCCATCACAAACTCTGCCTTAAATTATAAGTGAGTAATGACCCTGGGAATGAAACAACTCCTGGGTTAGAGCATTGTCGTACTAAACCAAAGGTCCCAGGTTCAATGTCCATGTCCAGGTGACATCTTTCAATTTAAAGTATATAAAACAGGAAGTGTTTGAAAAAAAAAAATATATATATATATACATATATATATATATCAGCCCCCAGTGAATATTCAAGATAAAAAAAAATGTATTCTCCAAAATTTTGAATTATTTTGAAGGTCTAATAGTGTTTATTATTAGCCCAGATCCAATATAATGTTGACTAAGACTTAATCTGCCCTTAGACCATTAATTTAACACTAAACACAACGTATAAATATTATAATAAATGCATTTTAGGGAAAAATGTAATTGCTTATTTGCAATATTTCTGTTTTCTATTATATTTATATTTCCCCTTATGCTCATATCTTTTACCAAGATCCCGGATTCAAAGATATTTATAAAATAGTGGATCTGACCCTTCTCTAATAAAAATGCTTTAAATTATAGCTTTTATAAAGAAGGAAACGCTAACTAAAGAAATAATATCTTTAAGTCATACATATGTCACAGCACCCTACCTCCTCCTGAAAATTTGATTTACTTAATGACTTTATACATTTCTCCATTGAGCTTGCTTGATCTTATTTTAAACACCAATTACAAAATTTACCTCTAGTTAATTTTATGAAAAATTAAATTTATTTGTCTACATATCAAAGATTTTTTTTTTTTTCAAAAAAATAATAAGGGGTAAATTCCTCCTGGGAAATCTGGAAAACATGAAATTTTGTAGTAAGAAAATAATTGGTTATAAATAAAATGATGGAATATTAAGAAAATGGTAGAGCACAAATAAAAGTAAAAACACTAACACATATTTACACACACATCAATATTTCGATGCTATTATAGCATCTTCTTCAAGAAGTAGTAGAATTAAGTCTAATTACTATTACTCCCTGAGGAAGATGCTATAATAGCATCGAAATATTGAAGTGTGTGTAGATATGTGTTGGTGTTTTTACTTTTATTTGTGCTCTACCATTTTCCTAATATTCTATCATTTTATTTATTACCAATTGTTTTTGCTCCATGTACTTTATTTCATACATAGTAATGAGAAAATAGTGGCAACCCTGTAGAACTACAACCACATTTGGCTGGTGGATAAAATATAACCCATGGGCCAATCTTCTTAGTTTACGGCTACTTTGTCCAGAATGATTTCTAATAGTGGTTCCTTTATTTCAAAAACTTTTAAACTAGATCTTGTTAGCGTTCACATTTCTAACAAAAGATAAAATTTCCTCATACATGGGGCTTAAAACCATCACACTTGTTCTGCCATATTAAAACTTAATATGATAATAAAGATAGTTTATTATAACTATACTCCATAGGGGCGATATTGTGGAATCATTCACTTGAATTTTAGGTGATATAATACTAAGATTTTTCAATTATTCATTCATTAGATTACATATTTTGTATAAGTCTGCTTACATTCATTATAGGTTTGTGGTTAACTCAGTATTGTAGTCATTCAACTTTTATATAATATTTGGAGGAGTTTGTTAAATAAACTGTACCAAATTTAACTCATGAGAGGGTTGAATTATTGTGCAGTTAAAAAGCCAAAGATGGCTCTCTTATTATGACGATTGTCTGCGATTGGGTGTCATGGAGTTTCCTAGCCTCGAAAATAAGAACTAAACTTAAACTATCTTTGGTAGTGGCAGGTGATAGTGAGTGAATCTGAAACAACATAGTTATGTAACAGGCCTGAATTTGTCTTGAACTGCGCTCTGTCGGACAATGGAAGAATGACAACAACAAATATGACATCAAATCTTTTGACTCGCATATTTTTAGGGGTAGATTAATAATTAAATAATGTGTTGTTAATTTGATATTCTGGTTAGATTTAATGTTTTAAGTTGTTTCCATTTGCCGTGTAAACTTGTTTTTATTTATCCGGTTCAGGGACACAATCTTTTCTCGTTCACTCTTTTCTGGGTCCATTTTCAAATAAGATGTAGTTCTCTAAGTATCGCCTTTATTTATTTGTATTTATTGTTATTACATCACTTCACTCTTCATGTTGCTGTCATAGTTTAAGTATTCAATTTATTATTATTGTGCTTTATGCAAATCTCTGAATAATTTCCATTTTGCCATGTAAAATTCTTTTTTTAGTCAGGGTTGGCCATCCCATAAATGATAATTTCATGGGTTTTAATCCCCAATGGGAATATGTGTGTAAATTTTAGGTGTAATTTTCTATTAAAAAACCAATTTATTTTGTCTTGTTTTAACCATCTCAGGTGTTATTGCCATTTTTATTCTAAAACATGCATACTATTTTGGGTAGTAATTATATTTCATTTTTGGCCTCGATTCCAAGAGCCTTTGTTATATTTTAAGATACTAAGATCCATTATGGGGAATCAATCACTTATGATATTGTTGTATAATTAATTTTTATTTTATTTGCATTGTTGTTTTATCTTGTGCATTGGTCTACCTCATCTTTATTAAATTCTCTGTCTATAATCTTTATTTTTTAATTGTAATGGCTCCTACCTCGGTTTCCTTAATTTGATTGTATTGAGTTTTATTTTAGGCGTGTATGGTACTCATAATTTTTTTAGATGGACTTAATTATTATTTTATTCACAATTGTTTTAAATAGAGTTTTGTGGACTTGCATGCTGTAAATGGGCAGGGATTTTTTTTTTATGAAAGGAACCGAGAGGGGTAAAGTTTTAGTACAAAACCGCTCCTTATTTGTTTATTTTAAATGATTCCAGGCATCCAAAGACATTACTTCAAGAGACGGGGATGGAGAAAGCAAACATTTGGGTAGCCATCACAGGACTAGTTGTCTTCTATATAATTTTCAGGTCCATATTCTACTTCCTTCTCAAAAGACGACTCTCCATGAAACGATCATTTGCGGCCTTGAACATTGTCGGTAGATTTGTTAAGAGCTATTTCACAACTGGACACGTATGAGCAGTGCGACACTGAATTGGATTATAAGTTACTAAGGAGGACATATCCTATAGACATATTTTAAAAGTATGGATTGTGAGTAAATACTCATATAGACCAGCATTTGACAACATATGGTCCAGATTCAGCCCACTGGCTGATTTTATCTGGCCTGCAAAAGATTGGTTAAACAAACAATTTTTTTTTCATAAAAATAAACTAATTAATAGTTACAATATGTTTATAAGGAAAACTTTTTATGAGGTAATTGTATTATATTTGGAAGAGAGTACAGGAAAGTTGGTAGAACCATATAAAAGGAAAGAAAACATTTCACAATTTCAGTTCATTTAAATAATCCTCTCTCTCCCTTTTGTATTTTTTTGTTTCCTTTTTTAGGAAGTTTTGTTGTGTGTTTCCCTCCTGACAGGTTTAGATAGAATGAAACCTAAGTCGAGGGATTGGGCAGTAACAATAAATAATTTTCTTCAAGAAGCAGCCATTACTTCTTTCTCGATTGTCAGCAATATAAAGTGTGAACTGTTTTGTTCTTTTCATTATAAATGCCATATTGTCTTTGTTCTTGTTATGTGTTTTTATTCACCCTTTCTGTACCTTTTTCCAGGCATAATATTATTACAATATGATAAATTTAAGTTGACTTCTTTTGCTCGACATTTTATTTTTAAACCCATACAGCTCATGATATCAAAAATGTTGCGACCCCTTGTATGGAAAATAACTTTGCTCCGAGTCTCAGACATGCAGGAGTAAATCAAAAAGATTGTTGCTAGTGTTATTTATTGTGTAATTTTGGCTTTCTTCCCTTTTTAATTATTTCAAATAAAGCGGTAAGACCACAAATTTGGTTAAATTATGGTAGATTGATGTAGACGGATGTATGTAATGTTATATCCCTTTATTTTAGCTAAACTATTTATAATTCGCTGACAGGATCAATCCCAAAAGGTCTGGAATTTATCTATTCCCTAAAGTTGGCGAGATTGGCTATTTCCCATTAAGTTTCGGGTAGAAAACACAGATCGCTTAATTTTCCAGTAGGAACTGTTGGCTCATCACTGTTAATGCATTAAATCATTTGAATGTGTTAACAGGCAGAATGGATCTTCGTATAAATGTCTCCAAAACTAGGGTGATAGTTTTTGATAAGAACATATCAGAAAATGATTGTCAGCTTAGTTAAAATGTAAAACTATTGGAATAATTGAACGATTTTGAGAATCTGGTCAGATTGGTCTGTAAAAATTTAAGAATAGATACTGAATTCGGCAGATGAATGCATCTCAGAGAATAGTTGGATATATGTGGACTATTGAAAAGAATGAATAAGTATCAAGAGTCATAGATGACATTCTATGAAAGTGTTGTTAACTGCAACAATGTTTTATGGATGTGAAGTGTGAGTTTGTCAGATAAACACAAAAGCAAGGTGAATACGGTTGGAATGAGATATCTAAGAAATGTATGTGGAAAAACTCCTATGGACAAAATTGGCAATGAATGAGTGCTCAAGGAGGGCGGTTTGAAAGCAAATCCAGTATGTCAATGTAAAATAAGCGTGTCACGCTGGGTTGAGACGAACTGATGAAGCAAATATCTGAAAGTAGAGTGTGTGGATCAAAAGGAAGGAGTAGGCCATGTAAGATAATGGCTAAACTTTATAGACAAATGTGTGAAAAAGAGAAACATCGCAGAGTTTATATGACTCTGTGTATGGATGTTGTTGAAGAGATGGGAGTATGAAGGCTGGGGAAGTGTGGAGAAAGTAAGTAAAAATGGATTAAGTACAAAATTGTAGGTTTTTGAACTATATGCACAGTTTCTTGCCTATCTCGTAAGGGAACAGCGTGATTAGGTATATATGTTTAATGTAATTGAAATATGTATTCAGTAGAAATGAGCTGTTCAAATCCTATGGTATTTGAGAAATTCGAGATTTATAAAAATCTCAAACACAATTTTGAAGACCTTGACTTCCAATAACAATTTTACGTAAATTGGTAAAAGGAATTATATTTACATGTGTAATTGGGAGAGTAACAAAATCACTAAAAAGGGGTCAAAATTGTATTAATACAATTAATTCGCATAAAAAAGGTATTCTTTTTGTTGTTTATGACATAATAGATGAGACAAAAAAGACATTATTGGTCATTGGCACCAAACCTAAAACTTTTTAAAGATGCAATCAAACTTTTATTCAAAAAAAAAAAATTAAGATTCATATTTGAGAAATATAGGATTTTACCCACTTCTTGTTTTCAGAAATTACTGTATCTATAACCTAAGTTAATTTCCGCCTTTAAGAATATAATAAATTATGTATTTTATAGTTTGGAAAAATCAAGACATAAATAAATATGAATAAAACCGAGTCTTGAATA
Source organism: Timema shepardi (assembly GCA_902151425.1). Taxonomy (NCBI): domain Eukaryota; kingdom Metazoa; phylum Arthropoda; class Insecta; order Phasmatodea; family Timematidae; genus Timema; species Timema shepardi. The sequence continues at coordinate 188,172 of CABFVX010000831.1, forward strand.
TTGTAAGTATCATTTACATACAATTTAAAAAAAGACAAGTTTGAAAAAATACCTTTGTAAAGAACCAGCTAAAGAGAGCTGCACGAAGTTTTTCTGGTAGAATTCTATCCCTGTTTTAAATGAAAGTGGCTACACGAGTCCACACCACACTGGCGTGAACGACTCGTTGAGAGAACGTTGTGTCACTTTTTTTTTTTTGCGGTGCAGACCGTCTAACCACCTACCACCGGAAATAAATGTTTGGCAGCTTCCGAACTTTATTATTATTATTATTATTATTAGCACCGCGTCTTACTACCCGTTCGGGTTATACGCACTTACGTTAATGTGTAATGGTAGGGTGATTGTGAGATGAAATGGAGGACCTACAGTTTAACGTAGAATCCGAACCACGGTGGAGGCCTGGCATTCCTCACATTCACAAGATGTCTTGTCAGAGGTGAAGGAAAGGTTTGGTAATCAGAAAAATCTTTGCCTGGACCGAGGATTGAACCCCGGCCACCAGCATAGAAGTCTGACACCTTACCCCTAGACCGCCAGGTCACCCAGCTTCCGAACTTAATTTTCATGCTAACCCCTAAGTACTGTAGGGATAGGTGAAACAGTGATTTTACGATATTACTGATCACAGTGACCTTGATTTTAAAAGACCAGTGATTATTATTCACAGTGATTGGAAGTCACTGTGTCAGAACTTGTAAAACTGGACATTTCTTTCACAGCCGTGTCACGTGTGATGCTGTAGTCATTGTTTCCAACATTATACCTACAAGATAAACAATATTATATACAACAACTTATTGAACAACAAACATTATTATTCTTAATTATTAGCTAACTTAAAACTGTATTCTTCATAATTAATAGCTAACTTAATTTTATGAAAATAGGTGAAAACCTATGCAAGTAAGAATAAAAATACATATTTTGTAATAGAACTTGACCTCAAAGAGAATATAAAAATAGTTTTATTTTTTTAGTTACAATAAACTTATGCTTGGTTTAATAAAGTGAATTTGTTCAAACTCCTATGCGATGTTATTGTAAATAAATTCACTTTAGGTGCAGTGCGGTTTGGCTCCATGTAGCCAGAGTTTAAGGATGTGTGGAAACAAACTTCATAATATTTTGATTTGCTTGTAAATGTTTTGACAAACTGCACTGTACAATAATCAATTGTGTCTAATGAGAGTGTAATGTTGAGCTAAGTATCATTAATTTTATTTTCATGTTAATAAAATTTTCCATACAATTTTGTGTTTCTATAATTCTGGACCACCTTCTTTCCTCATTAACATAACTAGTTTGCACTTTTTAATATGTACAATTTACAATATGTCAATAGTGTTTAGTATTTATTTCTTTATAATTTATTATTTTAATATCAATTTAATTATTGTTTACTTAATTAAATATTTCTTATATTCATTCATTATTAATTTATGTAACTATCACATTTTTTCTGTTTACCGCCTTTTCTTTCATTAATTATGTTTTGTAAGGGTGGTACAATTGCTCTCTCGTACTTTTACGCGCGGTTCCTTTTTTAGTTCGCAAAGTGTTTTCCTCAAAGGTGGATGTGTGTCACCACCGCGGCTCAACTCCTCTGTTTCTCTTTGTGTCTTGCACTCTCTTTCGTCAATTAAAATAATCACACGCTCATCCTAAATGGTATAAATGTGCGTCTGATCCGAAGCACCAAGATCATCCCATCACAACCCCAGGTAGACCTACTTGGGTTACTGCTTCCGGATCTTCAGCAGCAGGTAGGATCTCTCCATGTATACTTACACACACATTAATTGAATAATTCTCCCTCTTAATCAAATTAAAAACAAATAGAGTTCTAAAAATGATCTAAGTCTCTACTCACCAAAAACCAAAGTGCCTTAGGCTCTATCCACCAGAGACATGGTGATGGTTAAGCAATTACCCACCCACCAGACACACCAGTGTTTCAGCCATTACCCACCAGAGACATAGCAATGTCATAGGCTCTACCCACCAGACCCGCTTCGGTGGCGTAGTTGGCTAACGCGCTTGTCGTGTTGAGCTTGACTGCTGAGGACGGGGAGATCGAGGTTCGAATCTTGGTCGGGTGAACTGGGGGCGGTTTTTCCTAAATGGTTTTCCACTCTCCATCCACGCAAATGCGGGTTCACTTCCTCTAACTCAACCTTCCCTATTCCTAATCCATTAGCGTAATTAGTACTTAAAGCGTATAACCCGAACGAGTAGTAAGAGGCGGTGCTAAATATTATATTATCTACCCACCAGAGATACCATTGTTTCTAGCATTACCCACCAATGACATAGCAGGGTTTCAGCCATTACCAACCCGAAATATAGCAGTGTGTTAGGCTCTACTCACCAGAGGCATAACTATGTTTAAGCCACTACCCACCAGAGACATAACAGTGTTTCATCAACTGCCCACCAGAGACATCAGTGTATCAGGCTCTAGCCATCAGACATAGCAGTGTCTTAGCCACTACCCAACAGAAATATCATGGTCTCATCCACTAACAAGAAGAGACATCACAGTTTCTTAAGCTTTATCCACCAGTCATAACAGTGTCTTAAGATCTACTCACCAGACATAACAGTGCTACAGACTTTACCCACCAGATAAATAGCAGTGTTTTAGACACTATCCAGCAGAGATATAGGGTTGTCTTAGACTCTACTGACAAGAGTTATTAGCAGTGTCTTAGGCTATTCTCATCAGAGATAAACAGTGACTTAGGCTCTACGCACCGGCCACATAATAGTGTCTTAAGCTATACGCTACGGAGACTTAGCAGTGTCTTAGTCCTTCCCTACCTGAAACATATGTGTCTTAGGCTACACTAACAAAGACATAACATTTTCCCATTTTAATCCTCTAGGGAATGATTAATATAATGACTAAAGTTAAAAAAGTGTTCACAACTTGAAAATCTAGATTACTTTTGCTAAACATTACCGTACATTATTTAGAAGCCATATGGGTAATAGGAACCAAAAGTTAATTTTATTAAAAGGTATGAGTAAACAAATAAATACCAGTTTTCAGCAATATCTTACCTAATTGGTACCCAGAAACAAATAGAATAGTTAGGTTACCTTGAGGGTACAGATAATTACAACTCTCTTAATTATCATAACACTTTCACTAACTTCAATTATTATGATACGTTTCAATGTTATGAAATACACAACAGCTCAAATATATTTTGTTGTTTTTCCAAAAATAGTTTTGGTTACTTTATTTTGATTTTTCTTATTTATAGTTTGTATGACACAAAAGTAATAAGTGATAGTTCACATTTCTTTGAAAATAATAAGAAGTCACCTGGATTTGTTTTATAATTCCCTTTAAAGTGTGCAATGTTATAAGCAAAGCATAAAAGAATCTGCGTATATGTTTAACGTTTTGTATTTAAAAATGTTTTTATCAAGACACACTCTGGCTTCTCGTCAAATCGAAAAAAATCTTTCGCCTTTTTATCAAGACAACTTTTGGTGTTCTATGACTGTACTTTACATCCATTACAGTTTTCCAGTCTGTGGCCTGAATCAGTTTTTTTTTATTCAAACCATAAATTTTCCACTGCAGGCTGGCTAGGCCTGTCGTAGTCTCATATGCCTTATAATCTAACTTAAGACTAGGACAGGCACAACATCCAGTCCCCAGCCATTAATTCATCACTGTCACCAATGATAGATTTTTTTTGGCCCTGCTGAAAATCGAACCCGGGACTCTTAGCTCAGAAAAAAGACATGCTAAGGTGTAGGATTGTTCTACTACTATAAACAAAAAAAAAAACATATAAATATCATGGTATTTTATCCAGCGCTCTAAAGTCGGGAAGCAATTTTTGGTGGAGTTGGTAAAAATATAAATACTCCTACTCCGGCTTCAAAATAAAAACTTTAAGTATTATAACACTATGTGGTTAATATATCATTTTCATTTCATACTTAATTTTCATTTTTCAAGACCAATATTTGTAATTTAGCTTGACAAATTTATTTAAATATAAATTCACAATTCCAAAGAAATTTCCCATGAAGTATTCTGTATTTGAGCATTTTACTGAAGTAAATTTGTTATTACTTAATTAGCTAACGCGCTTGTCGTGTTGAGCTCTACTGCTGAGGACGGGGAGATCGAGGTTCGAATCTCGGTCGGGTGAACTGGGGGTGGATTTTTCCTAAATGGTTTTCCACTCTCCCTCCACGCAAATGCGGGTTCACTTCCTCTAATACAAACCTTCCCAATTCCTAATCCATTAGAGTAATTAGTACTTAAAGCGTATAACCCGAACGGGTTGTAAGACACGGTGCTAAATATTATTAATATACATTAACCATTTATGGGGTGACCTGGTGGTCTAGGGGTAAGGTGTCAGACTTCTATGCAGGCGGCCGGGGTTCAATCCTCGGTCCCGGCAAAGATTTATCTGATTACCAAACCCTTCCTTCACCTCTGACAAGACATCTTGTGAATGTGAGGAATGCCAGGCCTCCACCGTGGTTCGGATTCCATGTTAAACTGTGTCCTCCATTTCATCTCACAATCACCCTACCATTTCACATTAGCGTAAGTGCGTATAACCCGAACGGTTAGTAAGACGCGGTGCTAATAATAATAATAATAATAATTAACCATTTATAAAGGAGCTTCCAACTTGGTGTACCAACTTCACAACCTTGATGTTATCAATATTAATAATAGACACTGTAATAATATTTTTATAAAATATGACGGAGTATTTCATTTTTTATGGAATAGTGTGAATATATTTTTTGTAACAATATAAAATTATGTGTGTTCTAGTAAGTATCTTATAGCTAAGTTAAAATTACTGCACATTGTTTGTCGATTGTTTCTTTTATAAGGATGTAGTGTCTTAGTGTGTAACATTATCACTATCATTATCATCATCATTATTATTATATTATTATTATTAATCATTGTGTCATACTATCTGTTCAAATTATAAACATATGTGATAATTACATTAATGGACTATGGATGAGGAAGGAAGCATTTCAGAAGTAGTTTACCCACATTTGTGTGGAAGAAGAGTGGTAAGTCATTTAGAAAAAAAAACTACCCATTAGTAGACCCGACCAGGACTCTAACTTCGATCTCCGCGCCATCAGCAGGCCAGTCTAACAAAACGGAGTGACGACTTAGACCTTTCGGCCACTGAAGCGGGTTAGTATGTAACAACAGTCTGCTAACATTCTTGATTTAATGAGAGAAATATATGCTTCAACATAACATTATCGTTGAAAAATACTTGAATGAAGAATAATTGTAGGATCCCACCATACACATTTCTAAGAAATATTGATGCAGAGTCTTAAATAATTAATATGACATGACAATAATATTCTTGGTGACATTTATTGACTAAATTTGTGTTTGTTATGAAGCTATATGTTGAATATTTCTGTTTATATTGGTCATCATTAAATAAAGAATGGTAAAAAAATACATATACCGAGTATAAATGTGATTTGAGTATCAAAATGCACACATAAATATTGGTCCTGGAGTTAAAATAAATTTGTACTAACATTGTTGATTTTGTCAAGGGAGTGAGTTAACGTATCAATTAATAATGCTTAGTTAAATCTTAAGTCACTTAGTTACAGTAAAATATTATATAATGTATTCAATTATGATTGATAATATTATCAAACTAAGCCGTTCCTTATTTTAGTCAAATATACTCCCCTATAACATGAAACATGAACAGTTTTGTGCTTATAAAAAATGTAGTTTAGTATCAAATAACATACAAATACGTCCCTATTAAATTTGAAATTACTTGGGAAATCATCACCATTAGGGCATAGTTTCTCTGAATAAATATTAGTTAAATTTTATCCATCTGATACTTTAACATTTGGAATGTTTTGTAAATTAGTTAACAATGAGTTTGATAGGGATTATAATTATCTAGTGAGCTATATTATCTGAAGATAGTATTAATAGGGCTTAGTAATGTAAAGTATTAATATTTCTTTAGCAAAAATGTAACTTTAGCAGCATTTAATAAAAGAATACATTGAAAGTTAGAATACATATCAATTTTAAAATGGGTTGTCCAATCAGTGTTATTAATTGAAAATAAATATCCTTATTTAGAGGTTTTTTTTAATTGTGATTATTTTGAATTAAAATCCTTACAGTTTATTGAATTTATCACAAATGATTATTTCATGTTCAAAATATTATTCTAATCAATATTTTGATGCAATGTATACCCCCAGTACTGAAGAAGAAAATATCAAAACGGCACTAAACCAAAGTGATTGCAAGTATTAAAAATATGTATCAGCACCTCACAAATATGAGTGACAGCTACTACCATAGTCACAAACATGTGGTTTTGTACTTAAGGGTCTTAGGAGTACTACCCATTCAGAGAACAAAAGGTACGAGAACAAAAGAAACAAATGTGTTTTTTTTTTCCCCAAACATATCACAGACAAATGTGAATTAGTTGCCTTATTTTTTGAGCATCGGGGGAGCAAATAGTCAAATTTATTCTGTATAGTTTTCTTTGATTTCATCACTTTCTTAGTCAGAACATCAAAGCAATAATGTCAACATAGTAAACATAGACTAAAAACTAAATATTTATTAAATTCCAACAGACAACAAGACTGAGATGGTATGGCCACGTAACAGGGACAGAGAAGGAGAGGATGCCAAAGAGAATGATTGAGATGAATTATGTAGGAAAAAGACCACAATGGAGGCTAAGAAAGAGATAGGAGGGCAAATAACAGAAAGTGTGCAAGTGAGAGGAAAAGAATAGAAGCAATTAAAGGAAGAAGAACGGTGAAAGGATAGAGTAAGATGGAGGCATTTTACTAAACTGACCTGGCCACAGGCTGGAAACAGTTGATGATGATGATGATGATGATGATGATGATGATAGGCCAACATGAATAATATATATATATATATATATTAAAAATGCATCGAATACAGTTTATCTCCTGTTCTAAACAAATCTTAACAAACCAAGTAAATGTTCGCATTTCAATTTTTAATTTACCCGTAATTAGTGGGCACACAGATTAAACGTCAGGCGGCTCTAGAGAAGATAGGATTCAAATCAGGGGCAAATGTATTGATGGGCTTATTTATTTGTGCTCAATCTACACATAAATGTGAGTATATTTTCTTTAAAGTCTAATTCCCTTATCCTAACCCAATATCATTATTATTATTATTATTATTATTATTATTATTATTATTATTAGCACCGCGTCTTACTACCCGTTCGGGTTATACACACTTACGCTAATGTGTAATGGTAGGGTGATTGTGAGATGAAATGAAGGACCTACAGTTTAACGTGGAATCCGAACCACGGTGGAGGCCTGGCATTCCTCACATTCACAAGATGTCTTGTCAGAGGTGAAGGAAGGGTTTGGTGATCAGATAAATCTGTGCGGGGACCAAGGATTGAACCCCGGCCGCCAGCATAGAAGTCTGACACCTTACCCCTAGACCGCCAGGTTACCCTATTATCATTATTAAAATATGTATACCTCGGATGGATAGTAAGACAAGATGCAATTAATAATAATAAATTTTGATAAAAATGAAAAATTCTGTAGAGTTTATGGAGGGGTTATAATGAAACCTTCCATCTTTACCTCTAATTTCCATGTATGCAAGCAAATGAAACAGAGTAGAAATAATGTCAGTCCGTCACCTTAGATCAGTCGGTAGTGTATCTGTCTTCTGAGCTAAGGGTTCCAGGTTTGATACCTGGAATGGCCGAAAAATGTATCATTGATGAAATGCGAGGTTTCCTCTTTCACATTGATGAATTAATGGTTGGTAGTTGGGTTCTGTGCCTGTTCTAAATTTAAGTTAGTTTTTTGTTAGTGTTTTTATATCGGCACGTGGTTTAGAAGATGTATGTTAAATAACTTTTAAATAATAATAATATCTTGTCTTTAAAAGCAACACTAATTGAATCGATACACTTTCTTATTTACAGAAGCAAAGCAGTTCAGATGTTCAGCCATGCTCGTGCTGTATTCAGTCCTCATATACTTTGTTGCTATGTCCTCAATATGCTACACCTTCATAAGAGATTCAAAAATTAAAAACTTTAATGTATTCATCGTATTTACGTCTCCTCTGGCGTTCTTTTCAATTGTACTTCTCATACCGTTGACATTTTGGATAGATGCTCGGAAAGTAGCCGAATATTTCAACACATGGTCAACATTTCAGGTAATATATATATATATATACAACTTTTTTTTGTGTGTAATTTTACTCATCAACCTCATTTGCTCTGGTTTGTCAGTGATGGTAAGTCAACATTCAAATGATATACAAAGGATGGCTATTCCTAAATAAGTTTCCATTCTCTTTCAAACAAGTATGGGTACAGTAGACCCAGGGCTTCTTTGGTGCTGACTGACAGCTAATAACTTTTAAAAGTTACCAGACCAAATTATGTATCCCTACGTCGAACCATATGCTCTGCAAAAACATGTGTTTAACAGCTGTCACTTCTTACAGTCAACATTAAGGTATTATACCTAAATGTTGACTGTCAGAAGTCAGCTTTTATCTGTCAATCAGCACCAAAGAAGCCACGGGGCTACTGTAGATTTCATTTAAAATCTTACCCTCCTCATCTCTATCCCATTAATGTAAATATCCATAGAGCTTGGACGGGTAAAAATATGCAGCTAACACACACAAACAAATACAGCAAAAAATAGCAAAAATTAAGTTATAAATACATAAAAATGTTTGGTGGGCTTTTTTTTTCTTTTTTGGAAGGGGAGGAAGTGTGGTGCAGAATTATATCTGCACACAATTTACAGTTAACTTAACTCTAGGACAGCACAACTATTTTCTACACAATCAACCCAAACGCCAGGAATGGTTAATTATAGATAAGATGGAAGCCCCTTTCACAAATAGACATAGAAAATTGTTTCATACATTTGAGTGTGTAATTGAGCCATGTTACGGTTGGGAGAGATCTCTTGGGGGTTTTAAGAGGAGTGAACTAAATCTTGGAGCTACTTGTGGAGGAAATGATATCTATATAGGTAGTGCAGATGGTAGGGCTTGTGTATTAATCACAACTTGTGAATTTGGGGAATGCCAGGCCTCCACCGTGGTTCAGATTCCACGTTTAACTGAAGGTCCTCCATTTCATCTCACTATCACCCTACCATCACACATTAGCGTAAGTGTGTATAACCCAAACGGGTAGTAAGACGCGGTGCTAATAATAATAATATTATGGCACTGATTCATGTAGATCTGGTAAGCTGATTAACAACTTTTTTTTTGTCCCAGGCCCATTACTATAGAATATGTGGCACCCTGCTCATCTTCTCTACAAGAAAGAAGAATCTAGCCATGCTTTCTTCCTCTGTTCTATTGATGGCTGCCATCGAGGTAGTGTACCAAAACACTTTCAGCGCCAACCTAAACCCGTGCGACATTTGTATCCATTATTACGTGAACATCATGAAGAGTGGTACAGGCGTGTTCTGGTACACACTGTGTGACTCTTTGATCATCGCAGGACGACAACTGTTGAAGGAAATCACCAAGGTAGATTTTCAGTTTTTTTTATTGGTTTGTATAATTTGTTATAGCTGTTGCAAAGTTCTTTAGTTGTCCAACTGAATTTTTTTTTTCTAATCTATATAGTTTGTTTGTGTTTCTCATCAGCGGAACTATGCAAACTATTAGACAACAAATTAGCCGCCAAGCTATAAAAAATATTTTGTAGGTTGGGTGGGTCAAGTAGCCGAGACGACTTGAAACAAAATGTAAGACACCCTCACCTATAGGATGACAAAATTATGGACAGCCAAGTGGCCAACACGACTTGGACCAAATGGTAGACACCCAGAAACAATGTGAAACAAGTGACCAACACGACTTGGACCAAATGGTAGACACCCAGAAACAACGTGAACCAAGTGGCCAACACGACTTGGACCAAATGGTAGACACCCAGAAACAATGTGAACCAAGTGGCCAACACGACTTGGACCGACTGGTAGACACCTAGAAACAACAGATACCAAGTGACCAACACGACTTATACCAACTGGTAGACACCTAGAAACAACATGGACCAAGTGGCCAGCCTGACTTGGACAAGCTATTAGACAAGCTCCCGTATAAGAGAAACAAGTAATAAGATAGCCAATTGGACGAACAAGAGGACCAACTGGTGTACAAACATTGCCGGTCAAGAGCTGACTAAGCAAGAGAATCCCTCTAATCATTAAGGATATTCGACATTCAATAAAATTTGCAATTTTAGATTCAAACAAAAATATAATATTTTTTTCCTCAAAATGTTGGATTAGAGTTTGTTTTAGAACTCTCATACTGCTTATTGGTGGTTCGGCTAAAAAATAATTGTAGAAAAAATTTAACAACCAGACGCCACATAATTAATTTAACACTTTAACTGAGTGTATGAATACAGTAGTAAATTTATTTGAGCAAAACATGTTCACATTTAGTTACTATTCCTTGTTTCTAATATTTTGTTATGTTTCTATTTCCTTTCATGTTCAGTATTTTTTTACAAGATTTTGATTCGTAAAATAGTGGATTTGACTCTCTAATTTTTATTAATATTTGTTTCTCTCCTTTTTATCTAGAAAGTGGACAAGTGTGAGAGCTCAACGTTATTCATCCCAGACTACACTGTTTTGTGGATGGAACTAAGCCATATCGTCAAAACAACAGGACATATGTTTTATCATACTATCGGTTTCCTCATCGTCTATTTGTCCATCAAAATATCAATCAACTCTTGCATGATCTGCTCAAATCTTTTCTTGATAAAACAGTGTGTGACGAGATATGACCTTTACTTGCTCTTTATAATCTTCATAGACGTCATGACACTGTTTATGATATGTGATCAATGCGATAGAGTTTATAGAACAGTGAGTATCGGTCATTAAGTACAGTCTGATTTTCAATATCAAACCTATTGTTTGAAAACTAGAAACTTATGTTGCCACATTGTTTAGTAGTAAGATAGTACCAGATTACGGTTTCAATTTAAATTTTTCTAAATAAAATTTAAAATATATATAGTGTTGCTATTGTTTATAGATAAAAAAATATATCCAATGATTGGTTTGATTGATTTTTAATAGACATATTTAAAAGATTTTAAGAATCAAGCTACTAAAATTTAAACACTTTGACAGTTTTATAGCAGAGTATTATATTAAATTTAGTTTAAGCTGTTACAGTATGCTTATATTAGTACAAACGTAAATATTTGTTTCTCAAACTATTAATTGGATTATTAAGCAGATTAGTTAGGTAATGACATAGTGAAATATATAAATATCTAGATGCTTATATTATTATTATTATTATTATTATTATTATTATTATTATTATTATTAGCACCGCGTCTTACTACCCGTTCGGGTTATACGCACTTACGCTAATGAGTAATAGTAGGGTGATTGTGAGATGAAATGAAGGACCTACAGTTTAACGTGGAATCCGAACCACGGTGGAGGCCTGGCATTTCCCACATTCACAAGATGTCTTGTTAGAGGTGAAGGAAGGGCTTGGTAATCAGATAAATCTTTGCTGGGACCGAGGATTGAACCCCGGCCGCCAACATAGAAGTCTGACACCTTACCCCTAGACCGCCAGGTCACCTAATGCTTATGTTTCTTTGTTGTTTTAGGTTGTAATCAAATTTAAAGAGGAGCTATTGACAGCAAGTATTAAATCACAGATTGATAAAAACACCCAAAAAGAGGTACTTATTTTAAAGTGAAGTTATATTTAGTTTTGATAATAATTACTTTAAACCCATCTTCAATGGCTACGTGATCTAAGGTATCACTCTCACAAGAGACTAGATTACCGATGATGGGAAGATCAGGGTTCAAATCTTAGTCGGGTGTAATGAGGGTGGTTTTGGTTAATTTAGTTAAATATTTTCTTACTCTCCCTTCACATAAATGTGGAAACATTCCTTCTAAATTCTACCTTCCTCATTCCAATCTCATTAATATAATTAAATGTAACTATGCATAGTGAATAAAATAAATATTATTATTATTATTATTACCGCGTCTTACTACTCGTTCGGGTTATACGCACTTACGCTAATGTGTAATGGTAGGGTGATTGTGAGATGAAATGGAGGAACTACAGCTTAACGTGGAATCCGAACCACGGTGGAGACCTGGCATTCCCCACATTCACAAGATGTCTTGTCAGAGGTGAAGGAAGGGTTTGATAATCAGATAAATCTGTGCCGGGACCGAGGATTGAACCCCGGCCGCCAGCACAGAAGTCTGACATCTTACCCCTAGACCGCCAGGTCACCTACAATAATAAAATAAAATAAATAAAAAAATAAAGTAAACTCATTAAATAGCAAATAACATGGCAAATTAAACGTATAACCCGAACGGGTAGTGCATAAGGAGGCGGTGCTTGAAAAAAAACTTTAAAAAAACACATGACAAATTTCATTGACAACATTAATCAACATAATTTAAAAAGTTTTTTTTTTGTTTCCAATAAAGGATTAACCTTTATGTTACCAGTTGAAATTCCTGCTACAGACAATCAAGATATATTCTCCTGAAATCTGTCTAGGAGGATTCCTCTCCCTTAACAGACAAACAGCTGTGTCGGTAAGTAAGAATGTTTATAATGAATATCTTACTAAACTTAAGTGGACCACCAATGGCATTTGTTTTTATTTTATAGTGCATCAAAGTAAAGTTATGAATTACTCCAGCAATTATATCTGATCTAGCCAATGTTGGATGTATTTTGAATTTAATATGAATATGTTTACGAATACCACATGCTAATTACTATATCATGTAACAGAAAAACAAAAATATAATTATTAATAAAGTTGAGACGCAACATATCTTAGTTTTAGAAAAATTGACTCTCCACTAAAACTAAGAAATCAAAACTATTATAATTTCCTAATTGGCTGCCAATTTATAATAGTCGAGAAAAGCCCCACAATGGCTCGTCAATTGAAGAATTCGCAAAGACGACTTATAATCTTAGCATCCATCCCTGTCTAGCTCAGATTCTCTTATCGATGTGATTATCATAGAAGGAAATTCCCACTTATAGAATAAATAGAATAAGTATGCTTTGATCACTTTTATGTTAATTTATTGTTAGAAAGTATTCTTGTTATATTATGTATTAGCCTACTATAATAATTAACAACTTCAGCCTGTACAAACGACCCGTCTCTATGATATTCACTGCACACTAAATCATAATTAAATGTGTGACGACAAGACACGTGTTGTAACCCCAGTCACTGCGCATCTCTTTCTCGTGTAACAGCGAGAGATCATTTCTACTTTGCATCTTTTTCAAATTCTGATGACATTGTAGATTGCACCAGAGTGGACTGACAATCTCGACCCATCACATGAGAGCAGTTTAAATCCTAGCTTTCTGGTTGGCTGGACAATGCAACCGCCCTGTGCTAAGGAAAAGGTGCATTTCTCTTAGAACGAAAACACAGTGCTAGATCAGCTCTTCCCGTTTTTGTTTCATTGTCCAATGCACCCGGTTAGCACATTTAATATAATAGGAATGTATTGACTTCCAAACTGCCTAAAGGGCTTAAATATTCTAAAATAAAAATGAATAGTTAAAATAATATTATAATATAAAGAGAATTCTTGAATCTAAATATAAAATGCAAATAAAATATTAAAACTGCAGTCTCATCCTTCCGTTCTGAAACAACATAAGGTTTACAAGTTGGGAAATTACACTTCATTTTACTAAATTGATACCCGCCTCAGTGGCGTAGTTGGCTAACGCGCTTGTCGTGTTGAAGCTCGACTGCTGAGGACAGGGAGATCGAAGTTGGAATCTCAGTCGGGTGAACTGGGGGTGGTTTTTCCTAAATGGTTTTCCACTCTCCCTCCACGTAAATGCGGGTTCACTTCCTCTAATTCAACCTTCCCAAGTCCTAATCCATTAGAGTAATTAGCACTTAAAGCGTATAGCCCGAACAGGTAGTAAGACGCGGTGCTAAATATTATATTATTATTACTAAATTGATTTTTTGTACAAATCCCAGATCTAGAAAAAAAACCTATCTACATGTAAGGAAATATAATAAAACAATATAAAATAGAAACTAAATATTACCAATATTTGCAACTTGAGTCAGGCCTGTGAAATAAAATTTCTGAGAAGTATTATAGGAGTGACACGAATGGATAGTATGAGAAATGAGAGGGTGAAAAGTGTAGTTAAGGAAGAGGAACCAGCGCAGGGCAGAATAAATAAGACATGACTAAGGTGAAGAGAATGGAGGCGCAGAAGACCAGGGATGATGATATATTTTAAATCTCTTATCTGATATTTTCTTAAATTCTTAAATCTCCTTAGTCATTTGAGGGTCAGAGGACTTGAAAGTCCCAGTCCTGCTTATCTTTGGCTATTGTAAGCACTTGATTAAAGATAAACAATACCAATTACTAGTATAGTCGCCAATCTTTGGTTTTGCTTTTATTTACAAAATTTTAATATCTTGTTTTTATAAAGGTATTTTTTTAAATAATATAACTATGTTAAAAATAATAATTGATGTAGGCCAAAGCATTCTTAAATATTTAGAGCAGAAATAATTAGCTCTAGATAGCTTTAGGTGGCATACTTTTTTAAGTGTGGTAATGAAATTAAAGTTCCTTATGCCATGGTGTAAATAATAGGGTTATTTGGAATAGAGCACTCGGCTAAATCATGATTAAAATTAGGAGGGATAGTCAAAACACTTAGCTTAGTAATACTCGAGTAAAATTTGTTTGGATAGGAATTATTATTATCATCATTATCATTATTATTATCACCGCGTCTTACAACCCGTTCAGGTTATACGCACTTACGCTAATGTGCAATAGTAGGGTGATTGTGAGATGAAATGAAAGACCTACAGTTTAACGTGGGATCCGAGCCACAGTGGAGGCCCGGCATTCCCCACATTCACAAGTTGTGATTAATACACATCTTGTCAGAGGTGAAGGAAGGGTTTGGCAATCAGATAAATCTGTGCCAAGACTGAGGTTTGAACCCCGGATAGGACACTTAAAAACATACATAAACACATTTTTAAGGTTAAGTTTTCATTGTCACAAACAACTTCTTCAGCTCAAGCTAATAGACTGATGCTCTTGTTTGGACTGCAAGGTTGACTGTCAACAGCTGATTGTTTTTAGTTATGATTTCACTGTATGTCTAGATGGCAGCACTTGTATTAAATAGATAGAAACAACTAAAAGGTGTGTTATATATTATGAATGTTGTGACATTGAAAATGAGACTAAGCAGTAAGTATACTCTTTCAACCTGATGAAGGTTGTCCTTAACCATAGAGTAAATAAGTAATTATTGAGGGAACACAAAGTGTTTATTTGAGGTTTTTTTTACATTCCAATTTCCATCGGAACCCTTTTTGGCAGCTAGAAAAGGCACTAGCTCTAATTTCATGTATTCATGTGTCAAGTCATTGGATATGCAGCTATCACTTTTGGTAGGTATTATAAATATCTATAAATTTACACTTATCATATTATAGTAAAATGATTTTTGACAACAAAAGGTTTTGTGTATTTTCTAACAACCTCTTCCTATTAAAATTGGACTGTAGTTTATGTTCCTATGGTTTGTATATAATTAAATATTATGTGATTTAACCTTACCTCCAAATAAATGAAGATCATTTTAAGATGTCCAAATCCATCATTACTAGATTGAATGGCAAGTAAACTTTGGTACACATATTTTTCCAGATTGCATCTTTGCTAACAACATACTTGATAGTGATGCTACAGTTGAATGTATAACAAGTAATACATCTTTAAAACACTGTGCTGGCTGTTAGAATCAACAGATGGTGACACAGCATAATACATAAACAAAGATTCAAGTATTTTTATTAAAATTATTACTAAATATGTTTTTTTTAAAAAAGGGCACCTGTTTAGGGCAAGACCGGGAAGTCTGAGTCAGAATAGATTTTGGATGGAGTCCTTAAAAATGTATTAGCTCTGGCTTTAAAATAAAAAATATATAATTATAAATGTAAATTCACAATATTTAAGAAGTTTCCCATGAAGTAATCTGTATTGGAGCATTTTACTGCAGTCCTTTTGTTATTACCGTAGTTATTATTAATTGATGTGCATTACTGTGGATTTACACATTCGCTGTAAAATGCGAGCAGTGCTGAGATTTGGTCATGTGACAGCTCTAATCCTATCACAAGAAGTCCGCTTGACCAGCATAGACTGCACTGCTCGAGTAGAGATAATTTCAACTTTTCTAGCGCTTCTAGAGAAGACCCGATAAGCGCATGCGCATTATTTATTTAAAAAAAAAACACCACAATCTCAAGATGGCGTATCTCAAAAGTAATGTTGAAAAATGACAGTTTATTGGAAGCCATGAGATATATCGATGACAAAATCAAACCTAGGCAGTAAGTAAAACATATAATTTTATTTTAAATACAGTAACTTGCACTAATTGTAATATTTTCATTTTTATGTTTGACGTTTCAATGCATCATGGGTAACCAAAGATTCCCAAATTTCCGCAAGCGTGTGAACAGCTACACCACTAAGCAGTGCTGACTTGCTGTATCGCTTTCAAATTTCAGGGTAACTGTGAATTCACCTTTAGCAATTTCTAAAAAAGAGTCAAGAGTTGGACAATAAAATCATAGAGGAGTCTGAGTGGGAATCAAAGGTTTAGACTCCACAGCCCTGGTTTAGGAAGGGTTGTATGACGAGTCCACTGGCTATTTCCGTCCTAATTTATTTGTTTATTACATCTGACAACTTATTTGAAATCAAATATAATAAACCCTTCACCATTAGATTGTAACCACTTGCTTATGCCAATGTTAGCCACATTCTACTTTCTACAACAGGGGTTTCCAACTTAAAAGTGCCTGAAGGCCACAATTGAATCCACGAGTCTTGTGGTAAGCCGCATCATAATCGTCTAACAGGCTTAAGGAAATATGACTCGTGCGAATACACAAATTAAAATAGAGCGCAATTAAGTTTATTACTGAATGAATATCATTTGAAGCTTTCATGGATTTTTCCCCCCAAGCAAGTCAAAACTTTGTTTCTCGGCTGAAAATGCCAATTTTACTGGAGTAGATTACTTTTCCATAAAACTTTGCAGGTCACACAAAGAAGGCATTGCCGGCCATGTATGTTGGAAGCCCCTTATCTACAATATTAACCAGCACAAATTATATATGTGATTATTTATTATATGCCTCCTATTTTACTAGTTAAATATCAAAGTGTTGACTTCATCTGATGTATATAATTTTTCTCAGAAAATTAGTACTTGGTATCCACTCCTAAATGCTGAATAGTCCATCCAATTTGGAAACTGAGTGTGCTTAAAAGTTGTGATGACCTTGACTTATAGGACAGGATTATATTTTCATGTCTGAATTATCTTCTAAGTCTTAAATGTACTATTGCCTTTGAATAAGGGTTGGATACTATTTTATATTTACTGCACACTTGTAGCTAAAGGAAAAATGTTATTAGATGAGAATATTAATTGTGAGTAGATGTAATAAAATATATGAAAATTGTTAAATAAACCTGATTTTCTGAGTTATACCTGTATATTAATTGGCAAAATTTTTTATGTAGTGTAAAATATATATTTTCAGTCTATTTTAGTAAGGGCTTCTAATTTCTATTAAAGTTATGTAATGTTATGATCGCTTTACATTCTTGTGACCACTAGGAGGTAGCTCTAGCTAGCTTTACTTTAATGTTTCAAAAGTTGTACACGTTCCAAACATATGAGTGTATTAGAACTTATTCAAACACAGCCAACGTCTACCAGTATGTTACTTGTTATGTCTTTATACACTCTTAGGTTAATGGAAAATAATAATAATAATCCTGGTCTCAATTGGTTTTTTTTATCAAAGTAGGATTTATTTTCACATTGGGAGGGTAAAATTTTCAAAAGTTAACAAATCGGTTTTTTTTCCTAAAAAAAAAGGAAAAATTATGTTAGACACTAGGAAAAGTCAAAATGGACTAGAAACATGACAATATAAATATGTAATTTGATATGAAAACATTTTATGTATTTTTTTTTGTCAAAACATAAATCATGAAATTTATCACTACCTTAGCCAAGTATTGGTAAATATAACATGAAGGAACACAAAAATCAATAATATAAGAATATTATTTTATCTCTTGAAGTGACACAAAAGCTATGTTTATTTTACACAAGCTACTTGTCAAGTTTGACGACGATGGACTCCCCAGGATATAACAGGAGCGTTTGGAAGGTGACATACTGCCCCACTCGACCGCGCAGATCTGCCACAACTTCTCCCCCATAGTAAAGAGACGACAGGTCACGGACTTGTGTCTCTGATCCAAAATTACTCACGACGACGTACGAGTTCCGACGTGGATACATACGCTCCATCACTATAATGTCTGGGTGTAAGGTCCTAGGAAGATAAATAAATGAGATGAATTCTGTAAATTGTTTAAATTGGATTTATCTCCTGTGAGATCTATAAATAGCACTTTATTTTGAATCTTAATCATTCTACTGTAGGGGTCTGCTAGCTCAAGTTTTTTTAATGCGAGTCGAACTTAGAGTGTTTATTGTAAACCTCCCAAGCAATGAGGTGATCTCGAGCTTGGGTTGAATAAATATATAATTTTAAAACTTAATTATGTTAATAAATAACAAATGTATATTAAAATTATTTTAGTTTCTTTAATGAAATAATAAATATATTTAAAATAGATTAATTTTTAAATAGGTAAAAAATTGAGCCATAGTAAATTATAAAATTAACTTTAAAATATACTATAACAGTAACTAACTTACTCTAGAGTATTAGGATTTTGAAAGTTCATTGCCAAACTTACAAGAGTAAGTTACCTATCCCTATATTTAGCTAGTTCTATCCAATCCACCTCATTACACCCTATCTCTTTCAAGTCATTTCTAATGCTATCCTCTCATCTGTGTTTAGGTCTTCCCAATGGTCTCTTCCCATTGGGTTTGCCAGTCAGTACCCTGAACAAGGTTCTAGATTCTTCCATTCATACTAAATGTCCTACCCACCGTAGCTTGTGAGATTTGATCATCCTAACACTGACTTGTGATGAGAACAGGGTATGTAACTTCCTCCACTCCCCAGTAAATTTATCTCTTTTTGAACCAAATATCTTCCCAAATATTTTGTTTTCAAAAACCCTTAAATCTATTTTCATCATGTAAGGTAAGAGACCATATTTCACACCCATAAAAAACAACAGGTAAAATTATTATTTTGTATATTCTGGGTTTTACATTCCTGTAAAGCAGGCAAGATGTTAGCATCTTACTGACCAAGTAATATCATGTATTTCCCAATTGTATTCTTTTCCTAATTTCCAATCTAATACCCATATTGCAAGTCGAAATTGTTCCTAAATATTTAAACTCGCTGACCCCACATAATGATATGTTGTTCTCAGTAATCTCTAAATCATCGTCCCCAGTCCGTGTTCTTTGTGTGATCATATACTTATTTACTGTAATAATAACAGAAACATTAATTTTAATAGAATTAAACATCATCTAGCTTGGCCAACGAACTCTGAGCAGTCCTGCCTTCCCACCTTTAGGATAAGATTCTAGCATAACCTAAATAATAATAAATAATAATAATAATCGACTTTAATGACAAAGTTAAGGCTTCACCTTTTCTTACACTTAACCAATAACAGTAACATAAATCAACAGTAAATCATGGTCGTATCTTCCACCATTTCGGCAGAGGGTTGTTTATTCTGTGCTCGTGCATACATACATATAGGCCTATATTACAGAGGGGGTGACCTGGCGGTCTAGGGGTAGGGTGTTAGACTTCTGTGCTGGCGGCCGGGGTTCAATCCTCGGTCCCGACACAGATTTATCTGATTACCAAACCCTTCCTTCACCTCTGACAAGACATCTTGTGAATGTGAGGAATGCCAGGTCCCCACCGTGGTTCGGATTCCACATTAAACTTTGGTCCTTCATCTCATCTCACAATCACCATACCATTACACATCAGTGTAAGTGCATATAACCCGAACGGGTAGTAAGACGTGGTGATAATAATAATAATAATTACAAAGGGCCTTCTGTTCACCTTTATTTAATTTGCGTATTGTTTTGTGTACAATGCAATCTGTGCAGCAAGCTACATAAAATATCTATTCACTTGTCACAATTATCCTGCATACAATATTGCACAATGCAGGGAAAATATTGTTGTATAGTTACTATTTATATTTTCTCTTAATTTCATTATGTTTATCAAGAATCACATTTGAATTCTAAATTCGGGATTTCATAGATAAAATTAAGATTCATATTCAAGCCAACTTAGGAAAGAAAAAAAAAAAGTTTTATTATATTATTTACCTTTAACCTGCTCTCTAAAAAGCAATTTGTGAAATATTTTGTTTTATATTTATATCTACCTTATCTCACAGTTAGGAAGGTTCTCGCCATCTTTATAGACACCATTCATGTAGATGGGTGGAGTGACGTCTCTCAGACGGGCAATGTCCTTCAAAGCACTCTGCTTGCCTGCTTCAATGTAGGACCAAGAGTCGGAGAATGGTAGCCAAGGGTGAAACTCCATGGGGGTGAAGCCAAACGCTCTATCCGAACTGATCCAATGCATGGGGGCCAGTTGGTGAAGGTGGCTGATGTCTTTTCGCTAAAACGTCAAGGGTTTGAATCTGAACTGGAAACTTAATATCAATTAATATATTTCTAGTTTAGTTTATTTATAAGAATAATATCTGAATTGACATACAACGGTGTTCATCCAAAAACTAGTATATGAGCAGCTTGTAAACTCCAAAAGTACGAGTGCGTTATAAGAAAAAATAAGTTATATGGATATTACTATCATCATCATGAGCGGCTTTTAGTTATTAACCGGGTCTGTTTGGAACATAAGCCTCTCCACTTAAGCCTACCACCTTAATCGTGCATTCTCTATCCTGTCCTGCAGTGGCACCTCCTTAATTATTCCTGTCGCCCTTTTATTTCTCATCCTATCAATTTCATGGATACTTTATGATTTGTATTTAAAATAAAAGTGTCTGTTTTATTATTTTAAAATTGGAACATAAAGCTGTGATAACTTGGCACATCCCTGGTGCTTATTATATTAACTGTTCGTTAAATACATCAATGTTCGATACATGGCCAGTAAAATGATCTCAATTGTTAATTTCCTTTTTATTTCTAATGACGTCTTACATTTAGTGATATTGGGTAAGTTTATAGTTCTTATATGTGGTAATACAATTACAGGGAGTACATGAGATAGAGGTGGTGTGGTCATGTAATGAGGATTGAAAAGGAGAATACCAACATGAATGATAGAGATGAAACACCTATGTAGGAAAAAGACTCCAAAAGAGAACAAGAAATATTATTATTATTATTAGCACCGCATCTTATTACCTGTTCGGGTTATACGCACTTACGCTAATGTGTTTTGGTAGGGTGATAATGAGATGAAATGGAGGACCTACAGTTTAACATGGAATCCGAACCACGGTGGAGGCCTGGCATTCCTCACATTCACAAGATGTCTTGTCAGAGGTGAAGGAACGGTTTGGTAATCAGATAAATCTGTGCCGGGACCGAGGATTGAACCCCGGCCGCCAGCACAGAAGTCTGACACCTTACCCCTACACCTCCAGGTCACCAAAAAGAAATAAATGAGAAGAACAGATAATAGAAAGTGTGCAAGTGAGAGGATAGTAATGGAAGCGATTAAAGGAGGGTAAATGGTGGAAGGAAGGAGGAAGATAGAGGCAATTTACTAAACTGACCCAGCCACAGGTTGGAAACAGTTAATGATGATGATGATATGTGGTAGTACAAGACAAGTTTATACTTACTCTTAAAAATATTTCAAGTGCTTGGTAAAAATGTAACTATTATAATTTATAACTTATAAGTAGGGACATGCAAAATTCACATTTGTGATAACACAAATTTTATTTTGTTTTTACGCAAATAGCACAATTTTAAGCTCTTTTTTTTTAATAAACACAATTTCTCTGTAATTTGGCAAAAAACCACATCATGATATATAATTTTCAATGTGGTAACACTGGCGATGATTCTATGCGAGGGCTGCCGTTTATCAAATAGTATAAGTTTTTTCTTATCTTATAGCTAAAATAAAGATCACAGGAAAAATCACGATTTCTACTTTTACACATTACAATACTTAAGTTTTGATAGATCTATTTTTGTTTCCAGCCCTTATAATTATTATTATTATTAGCACTGCGTCTTACTACCCGTTCGGGTTATACGCACTTAGCGCTAATGTGTAATGGTAGGGTGATTGTGAGATGAAATGAAGGACCTACAGTTTAACGTGGAATCCGAACCACGGTGGAGGCCTGGCATTCCCCACATTCCCAAGATGTCTTGTCAGAGGTGAAGGAAGGGTTTGGTAATCAGATAAATCTGTGCNCACGGTGGAGGCCTGGCATTCCTCACATTCACAAGATATCTTGTCAGAGGTGAAGGAAGGGTTTGGTAATCAGATAAATCTTTGCCGTGACCGAGGATTGAACCCCGGCCGCCAGCACAGAAGTCTAACACCTTACCCCCTAGACCACCAGGTCACCACCAGCCCTTATAAGATTTCCCACTAAGCCCAAGCAAGGACAGTAATATATATGGACCTTGCTACTGGCGGTCATGTTTGACAAAATTATTTCTTCTTAATTCTTATTCCCTTCTCTTTATTTGATAGTAGTTTAGTTTTCTATGACGACATGTTTCGGTGTTATTATTTTTGGTCTGAACCTAAAATGATAATAGATTATTTTGATATTGCTAAACGTGAAATGTTTTGTGTGTATTTATATTTTATTTTTCCCCGAATATGTTAATAAATAGTTAAATACGAAATATGAACGAAAAATTGAGACAGTTTTATCCTAGTTTTTTTTAATGAATACTAATTTGACTCATATTTACATAAATAATAACGCTTTCAGCTTTTAATATAATCGCTTTTTGAGAAAAATAACACCACTTTTGCTTTAAAAATAACCTCACCTTCTGCATGTCTTTACTTATAAGTTAATATTTTGTTTGCATTAAAACTTAAAAATAGTCATAAACATACATAAAATGCCGTTAAACACACCAAGGAATTTACATCCTTAATAATAGTCTCACCTCTCCTTGTGAATCTTGTATGTCTTTAAGGCCGACCTCGTCCCCATAGAAGATGGAAGGAGTACCAGGAAGCATCATATGAAACAATATGGCCCCTAGACTGCCATTGGGCGAGATGAGGTGGGTAGAGAGTCGCTGGGTGTCAACACTGCCGAAATTCCAGTGCACCCAAGGGTAGCCAGGTTTAGAATAAAGTATCCCTTGAAGAACTTTGTCGACCTGTTTCTTGACACTTTCTGTTCCATTACCGAACAGGTCTAAGTGTATGTCGATCAAATCTATGTTGTTTAAAACAGCCCGTAGTGTGTTTGAGTCTCCCGACTCATTGACCGTGTCGAGCACACTGACGCTACACATGAGAATCCTTTCATCGTCCAAACCGGCGCTAAAACTGTTGACTATCTTCTTCCAATTTCTGATTTGTGAAGCAAAATCATGATCATCTGTGAAATATTCTAAACCTTTAATGTAAAACCCATCCACACCTCGCCTTAACCAATACCTTAGAGTGTTACTGATTGTATCCTCCATCTTATCTTGAGCTCTTGTAATTTCAATGAGGGGCGGTATGATGAGGGAATTTATTAAGTTTTCTGTGAAGTTATCTTGATCCGAACCGTTTTTTCTGGTGAGGTGTATTTTCTTGCTGGCTATTACTATCTTGTTTTGTGCTTCTTTCTGTTTGTCTTTTTCAGCAGCTGTCAGTAATTGTTTGAAATACGGATGTATCGGAAGATCTAGGACGATGGACATGTTGTGTTTGTGCATGGCTTCGACAAAAGCAGTGAAGTCTTGTTCTGTCCCAAGATGAGGGTTGATGCCAGTCAGACTAGTGGGGGTATCATAGCTCTCGGGATACTGTGTGGAAGGGAAGATGGGGTTTAGCCTCACAGCCTGCACCCCAAGTGAGTCTAGATATTGAACTCGACTCAGTAGACCTCGGAGGTCACCGATACCATCAAAATTGGAAGAATCCTGCAAATAAAACCAAAAGTAAAATAGGTTTATTTACTTTAGAAAATGGTTTAAAATTTAAATGCTTCTAAAAATTTAAGAGAACATTTATAAATTACATAACTTTTAGGCAGTTCAAGGCAGATTTTTTTGGGGCTACTGTAGCTATGTTCAGGAGCACATCTTTGTGTAAAAATCTGTTTTCTTTAATGAAAAATAACAAAACTACAGAAAGGTCAAAATTAACTTATCAGCATCTATCTTCAATTTTGAAAATTATGTCAGCTCAAGACATTATACCAAATTTTGATAATTTGCTACTTGTAAAATGATAACAAGGGTCCATTAAAAATAAAAATGAGTAGCAATTAAAAAATTATGATTTTAATATATTTGGAAGAAGGTATAGGAAAGGTGGATAGAAACATATAAAAGGGGGGGACGAACACAAATTAAGATTTTGTTATCTTTATTGTTTATTTTCCCCCTATTTTGATAATTAATTAGTTATGACTATAAAAAATTATATAAACTTTCATTAGGCCTATAAACAAATGTTTGTTTTGAAATATTTTAAATTTTAAATATACTATGTGGATTTACGTATGTGAACATAGTTTCAGGTTTTATACCTATGTATATAAAATAACCCTAAAAAAAGTATTATATAACATTTCTAATTACAGCTCCTAACATAATGCATGTGTTTTTATCTGGCCTGCATTACAAAATGTATTTTCCAAGACATGCCTGCCATAGTTCAACATTATTTCTACAACTATTTAGCTGTTATTTCTCATCATAAATTAGTTCTTAAGTGTGTGAAAGCCCTTGTCAATAAAAGTCTAACAATTGATGTAAGCCCACTTCGGTGGCTGCATGGTCTAAGGCGCCACTCTTGCAATAGACTAGACTACAGTTGACAGGAAAATCGAAGTTCAATTCCAGTCAGGTGCACTGAGAGTGGTTTTTCCTAAATAGTGTTCCACTCTCCTACCACGCAAATGTGGGTATACATCTTATAAATTCACTCTTCCTCATCCCTATCACATTAGTTGAGGAATTAGTACATAGACATTTAGCCCAAAAGGGTAGTAAGACACAGTGTTTAAAAAAAACTGTATGTAATACATGTGCACCTGGAAAGAGGCGGGGAATATTTCATAGAAAAGAGTCCCCTGCCACCAGCTGTGCGGCGGGTTACACTGACTGGGCAGTTGGGCTATCAGAGCGACTACCACACAAGCGCAGGCCATCAAAAGTGACACCACGCCCCAGAAGCTGAACTTGCGGATCACAGGCCAGTTCCACGACAGGAAGCAAAAGTCACTGGTAGATTTGGTGACCGCCAGCTGTAAACCTGATAGAGGAGGTTTACCTCCACTCTCCTGACAGTCAAACAAGAACAAAACGAAACTATTACCCTTATATAGAACTAAACCAACCTACATTTTCAAAGTTGATTAAACTGTACCACTCTGTTATCAAATAAAATACAGTTAATGTTGTCAAAGTTGCTTTGTAGAGAGTCCTATGAGTCAGTTAATTTAAGGTCATTCGACAATGATAATTACTAAGATTTTTTTGAGTCTGTTACATCTTGGCAAGGACGTTAACATATGTGGGGGAGTGGGGGTTATCTTGGAAAAGATAGCAAATAGCAATGTCTCCGCCCATTCCAGCAACACCGACCAGGTAAGGAAACTGGTTTCCGTTTTGCCTGGGTGTGTCATTAGTTGGAATTATCTGACCCTCAGTCTCGGTATTTTATGTTTTTATAGCTGGTGTTGTCTCTACAATCAGTACAGTCAAAACAAGACATTTCAAACATAAGTTTGCAATGATCAATTCAAACACATTGATAATATTAACAAGCAAACTAGGATGAGAAAAATTAATTCTAAATAACCATACTGTATACTACAAAATGAGATAAAAATCAAACTAATGGGATGTAAAAAGAACAGTACTTATATATGATAAAAAAAATGTAATTTTACCACTTTTAAGCTGCTTATGCATTAAAAATTATTTTTCTTTAATATATTATGAATATTGCACTGTACAGCTATATAAATATTTAATTATAATAAATTTCAGCCCCATATATTAATTACTTTACTTATGGTGCATGAAAAGCATAAAATAGCAAATATATTCCATTGTAGCTTGTGAACTCTAATGATTTGAAATCAGTGAATTGCTATTTTTTAGTTAAAATTATACACTTAAACAACACATTAATTCAATTGGGAGTGTGTTTCTCTATTGAGCTAAGGGTCCTGGGTTTGATTCCCAGCATAGCTGAAAAATGTATCATCGGTGAAATGTGGGTTTATCCTTTCACAGTGATGAATTAACGTCTGGGGACTTGATATTGTGCCTGTCCTAGTCTTAAGTTAGAATATAAGACATATAAAGCTATGAAAAACCTAGCATGCTGGTAGTGGAAAATATATGGCTTGAATAAAAACGTGACACAGGCCACCAGCTGGAAACAGTAATGAATGTAAAAAATTATACACTTGTTAAAACTGTGCAATAAATGTTTATTGTCGAATGACCTTAATAACACAAATGTAAGGCAGTGTTTCAAAATATGACTGTATATTAAATTGTTAACAAAGACAAAAATAGGTATCCTATTATATTCAAAGAGATGTGTTTATATAGGAGGGGGAAAAAATTAGTGTCATGTTTAATACAATGATTAAAAATGACAAAGTTTCAAGAGTTAAGAATAAGAAAAAAATGGCAAATGTATGAAGAGAAGGTGGGAAAATCAAAGATAAAATCATGTGACAAAGCAACCAATATGGGTCCAACAGGGATTCCGATCTTTCGGTCACCCTGTCAAGAGATCAAGTGTGACACCATATATTGGTCAGCCATCGATGCAGGTGGAAAAAGATGTAATATATTATTTTAATTTTTATTTGTAAACATTTTTCCTCTGTGTTTGAATATGACATATTTACTGTTAGTGTGAATGTGTGTGTTCGCGTACACTAGATTTACCTGGCAGGTGAAAGGGTCAATATTGCTAGCCTTGGTAAGATGATGATAATGATGAGAGCTCAGTAACTGCGCGCACACTGTCGGCTCTTGTAGCACCGAGCTACTGGACGAACTCGACTCCATGACACTGTGAACACTGCTAGTGGCATTCAGAGTTGGAACAGAACCTACAAAATTATAACACTCTAACAGTTAATTTATCATAATTTAATAACTGGAAAGTGGGATACGATCTAATTAAAGGGGATAGACATAATATAATCTGGCTTCAATGATAAAAAGAATAACATAACTGGTGACCTGGCGATCTAGGGGTAAGGTGTCGGACTTCTGTGTTGGCGGCTGGGGTTCAATCCTCGGTCCCGGCATAGATTTATCTGATTACCAAACCCTTCCTTCACCTCTGACAAGACAACTTGTGAATGTGTGGAATGCCAGGCCTCCACCGTGGTTCGGATTCCACGTTAAACTGTAGGTCCTCCATTTCATCTAACAATCACCCTACCATTACACATTAGCGTAAGTGCGTATAACCCGAACGGGTAGTAAGACGCGGTGCTAATAATNTAGCGTAAGTGCGTATAACCCGAACGGGTAGTAAGACGCGGTGCTAGTAATAATAATAATAATAATAATAATAATAATAATAATAACATAACTCATACTTTACAATGCTGTCACTAGACACAAAAAAAAATAGTGGCTACCTCGACTGTTATCAACCGTTACTGTCCAATTCAATCGATCTAGGGGAAGATTGATTTTCTTCAAAAGGCAGCCATTACCTCTTTTTTCAGTGGTAGCAATGTAAAGTGTTCTTCCTTTCATTGTGAAAGCCAGATTGTGTTAGTTCTATTATATTTATTCCCATCCCTCTTTTCTGCACCAGCTTCTATATAAAACTAAATGAATACAAGAAATAATATTCCATAACTGTACCTTTGTTATTGGCTTGATCGAGTATATCCTGATTCAATACGCTGTATCCCACCATGTCATTTCCGTTTAGTGCGGAACGTGTTGGTATTTCCATGTTGTCGGTACTAGATGGACTTATCTCCTGCTCATAGGCCATTCCTGCAAACAACCAAGTAAACGAGTCATTAAAAGTTATTGTTTCTATCAAAGAGTGTGGTCCATGATTTTAATTGCATCTCATAATATTTAATGTTGAATTTTGTGAAAACAGAAAGATATGCTTTAAAATGATACAAAACATTAATTTATACGGCTGGTTATTTGTTCTTTACGGTTGAGAAACATGGTCTCTAACCTTACATGACGAAAATAAATTTAGGATGTTCAAAAACAAGGTGCTTAGGAAGATAAATGGTCCCCCAAATAAATATGAATATACTGGAAAGTGGGGAGGTTACATAATGATGAGTTACAAACCTTATACTCATTGTTAGAATAATTAGGTCTTGTAGATTATGGTGGGCAGGAAATGCAGGGCGAATGTAGTAATCTAAAACTGTGTTCGGGGTATTGACTGGTAAACCCAACGAAAAGAGATCATTGGAAAGAACTAAACGTAAAAGGGAGGATAAAATTAGAATGGAAGTTTAAGATATTGGCTGTAAAGAGGTGGACTGGATAGAATCACCTCAAGATAGGAATAACTGGCATACTTTTTTAAGTGTGACAATGAGCTTTCAAGTTTCTAATGCCATAGAGTAAGTAAGTGAATTAATTAATAAAACATTTCTGATAATATTAGTTGCTTTAAGGTAGGAACTGAAATTTGGGAGACATTTAGGGGTAGTGTTGGATATTCCTTATTTATTAATATAGGTAGGCCTAGATCAATGAGTCTATTCCCCTAATGGAATGAAAAGGTATGGATTATATTATGCGGAATATGGTGCCCCATTGTGAACTAGAAATGGGTCAAATCTATTATTTTACAAATTCAAAACTTTATTTTGTCTACAAATCTCAAATCTCAAATCTGAATTGAAAGATTAGAAAATATTGTGAATATATTTAACACATTAGCTCAGTAGGTATCATATTTGCCTACTAAGATAAGGTTCAATGCCCAGCATGACCAAAAAATATATCTTTGGAGAAATGTGAGTTTCCCCTTTCACATTGGTGAATCCACGGCCAGGGGCTGGATTTGTGTATGTTCAGAAAGTGTAAGTTAAATACCTCAAGTCCGACCCCTTACCTCAGTCGGTGACGTGTTTGTCTACTGAACCAAGGGTCCCAGGTTCGATCCCAGGCATGGCAAAAAAAAAAGTTCCTACAAGATTAATCAATCAGATCCATATACAAACATGACTATACCTTGGAAACAAGGTCAAATGGGACACATTTTTATATTAACTTTATATTCATGGTTTGTGTATTACTTGTCCACCACTGAAGTGGATTTCCCCATGCCACTGTACACTATGTGTATATATATATATTCTTGTTGCTTTACAAAATGAGAAGTCTTCAGATATAAAAGACTGGCATCAATTAATTACTGCAGTTAAATAAGGACTTAAAGAATATAACACTAGCTACACTAGTCCCTTGATTGTGAACATATTAAACACATGTATGCATCATGCATATATGACAATGTATGTAAGCTTGGTAGAACCTAAGAGGAAATGAATTTTGTAAACTTAACAAACCATGACAGTGTTCTGCTTAGGACTTTTCGAACAGATGTACCAACCAACTGATTTTACTGACCGCCCAGCTAAAATCAACGTTTGTTGCACAAATCATCAACGGTTGTAAAGTAGTTCACTGTCCCCACCCAGCTACTTAATAATGCCACAAGGCTGGCGAAGTTTTCTGGGAATAAAAATACATAACATTTTATAGGCCTAACTACATGGTATATCAATACTTTTTACAGATTATATTAGGCCTTTTACTGTTTCTACTTAAGGATTATAAAATTGAGCATTATTTATTTGTCTGACACCTTAGCGCAGTCGGTAGGATGTCTGTCTACTGAGCTAGCTAAGTGTCCAGGGTTTGATTCCCAGCATGGCTGAAAAATGTAGGACTAACCTTTCATTGGTCGAATGTGTTGTTTTCCCATTCACAGTTATGAATTAATGGTCGGGTACTGGATATTGTATCTGTTCTAGTATTTAGTTAAATTATAAGGCATATGAAGCTACGACAGACCTAGCAAGTCGGTAATGGAAAAATATATGACTTGGATATAAAACTGACCCGGACCACAGGTTGGATACAGTCATGGATGTAAAGTAAAGCATTATTTATTTATGTATGACATCTTATTAA
This sequence comes from Timema shepardi, assembly GCA_902151425.1. NCBI lineage: Eukaryota > Metazoa > Arthropoda > Insecta > Phasmatodea > Timematidae > Timema > Timema shepardi. Next base: position 218,737 of record CABFVX010000831.1, read on the forward strand.
TATTATTTTATAGGTAGTGATACTATCTATCAAACGTGACAGTTCCAGAATACAATGCATGACATATGAAGATATGAAAGTAGTTTTGGTAACTTTTTTAATATTTTTTTTGTCATGTATTACTCTAGTTACATGGAAATAAACACCAACACAAAAAATGATAACTCACCTGGTGATGGGTTTATGAGAGACAGAGGGTGATCAAAGCTTGTGGGCGGCGAAGGGGTTAATAGGGGACATATCGACGCCTCCTCTTCGTCGGCGATGAACTCGTTCACAGGTGACGGACAGTTAGGATCGATGCCTACTCTAGGTAACGTGAGACTCATCATGCCACTTTCCGATACATTCATGCTGAGTGACGTCGTCAGGATGATAGCTAACCAAGGGCTGCAACTAAAGCATTAAAAAAAAGGTGTGAATGGAGACAAACTACAATCACTTCAAATTATTTCTAAATTAGGTACAGAAATATAGAGAAAATGTACACTTGCTTTTAAATGTTTGTAAGTTGAACAGTATATTGGAAAGAAGTACATATTTCCCGTTTTGAAAAATGGGTTTATAAAAATAAAAACATTTATTATTATCATTATCATCATCATCATCATCATTATTTAACATGCCTATATTAAAATTATTAGTTTCTTGAAGACAACAATGCTTACTGTCTAACTAAGTTAGGGAGCCAAATAAAATACCTCAATTTAGTTTTGCTATATTAGTTAATACTTCCTTCCGCATTATACATATTATGTGACAACATTGCAGAAAAACAACAATAAACTCTAAATAAATGTATATTACCAATCCCAACTTAATCTAACCTTTAATTGAACTTGATTAACTTACTTGGTTAAGTTTGTTTGTTGGTGTTAATTTTATGATCTGTAACATCAAAACTACTATTATTATAGTTATTAATAAATCAAATTTATTTTAATGTATAATAGATTTTTAGGTTGGCCCTACTATAACTAGCTTAAAGTTTTAATTTTGTTGTGCTATACTTAATACGCTTTCTGGTTGTGAACATTTATATCTAGTAGAATAAACCAATAAGCACAATATTTTTAGGTCAAGTATTGTAATGTGTAAATTATGATTATAAATGCTTTTTGGTAGGTTTTTTTTTAGGGGAATAGGCCCTTTTCATAAAAGTGGGTGAAAGTGTTATAAGTCCCACGATTTCAATGCGTAAGGTTTACTAGACTTACTGGCATTGAGAACGTATCACAGTATTGGTACATTAATATCCACAGCTTAGTTGTAAAAATTATAGTTTAAAAAAAATATTTTGAAAGTGTCAGAAAATGTTATAACTGTGACTACACTTACTAACCTAAAATTTTAGAAGACTTCACTAGAAAGACAAATTCTAAATTGATTTATAGTTGATATTAAATAATTATTGTAATTTATTTATATCCTAAAAAGTCCCAGTGCCCTTATATAAATATTGAAAAGAGTTTTTAAATTATATCCTATTTATAAACACTCCTATCAAGGGCATAAATAATCATATCAAAATATTGTAAACCAAGTTTGAACACTATCTGACCTTACATTGGTAAATATTTCCCAAGCCAGTCCTCTTTTCCATGTATTTTTGTGAATAGTGTAATCATACAGAACACCAGACTAAGAATAAACAATGATTTTTGTTCCTACCTTCTCTGTTTAGTTTAGAGACGGGTTTTAAAACCATCCACTTAACCTTAATGTACTTCGCATCAAATCATTTTGGAGCGCAGCTGGCTTTCTTCACTTTAACTGGTTATTTATAGCTCAAACTCGGCCACTTTAAACCTTCTATGTTTTGAGACGTTGGATCAATACGTCCACGCGGCAAGTTTAAAACGTCTTTGTCGTGTGCAAGTGGTAACGTACAGCATGAAATGCACGAAATAACCATTACTTCTGTTGAAGATTAATTAGCGTGATTGTATAAAGGAGTGAAGCAATTCACTAAAGTAAATTAATGCTAATTTTCGAGTTTCTTTGTAAACATTTTTGTATCAGCGCTCTTTGTATGACCAATGAAAATGAAAATCAAGATATCTGCGCAGTGGAATGCGCAAGAGAAACTAGTTTTATATATAGCTGGAATCTGTTAGAAACTACAAACTTTTTTGTGGCCAATATTGATAGGATTTTACTATATTATTAGTGTTTTTATTGGTAATATTGATAATATATATATATATATATATATATATCAATATTACACTATATATATATCAATATTACACACAATAAAACACTAATATATATATCAAAAGTTAAAAACTTATGATAACATAACTTAACGTATTGATACGTATATGAAAACGATTTTAGTAACTTTTTTAGTCATGTAAAAATGTAATTACTTTAAATTGCTACTTAAATTATTCATTAAAAAAATGTGTAAAATTCATAATCCGCCAGTGGGCTAACGCTCTTCGAATCATATAATACTATATTATGTGTGTGTAATGTAACCAAATTCAAATAAAATGATATATAGTTCTGCATACCAGAATCCTACTATATCAAACCCAAACTTTCATTAAAAAAATTCAGTGATACAGAAATTACAGATTGGTGCAGAGATTATTGGATTGGTGGATGAGAAAAGGAAAGGAGGGTATTACCTAAGTTATGAACTAGAGCAGATGCAAATACCTTCAATAAACATTCCTGTTGAAAACTGTTAACATGACGTATAGCTTAGGAGCTATTTAAAGAGAAATACAATTTGAATAATGATTTAATTCAAAACTGATTACCATTCTAAACCCTCCACCGGTTGGCATTCGATTCAACATCACGCTCATTTGGTTTAGTTTGACGGTGACGGGGACAATTCCCGGTGCGAGAAGTGTCCTAGTAGGCGGGGGAGGGTGGGCTTCACCGGGACCCGACCGGGGGAAGGGGCTCCACACGGTACAACTTGCAAATGATGCACCAGTCTGATCTGATAATATTAAGGGACCTGTTCCAAACCTAGGGGCGAATCGATTCGACTCCTAGGGTAAGAACGGAGCTTTAACACCAACAACAACAAAAAATTGCCAGTAAATTAAAAAGATAATTATACTAAGTAAATTAATATATTGCTGATAATATACCCAAAACAATAATTGTTATGAATTCTAAAAAAATAAATGTTTTAAATTTAGCACCAACTTCAAATTGTTTAATTCATCCTATAACACAATGGTAAATTGCATAGTCATGCCAATAAATTCAAACTTATAGTTTTGATAGTATAAATAAGGGTTTCATGACTTCGTGGTGATGGTTGTAATCAACTTGCTTTTGCTACCAAATACAAATATCTTTTATTATAAGAATATTTTGCTGCTGCTACTTGAGGACGCTGATTAAAAAATGTATATTATCTAATCAGTGCGCTCTGCTATCTAGAGTGCTACCATCTAGTAGCTCTGGTTTGTACCTACTGTCGCAACAACTTCATCAGCGTACTCTAGTAGCTGTAATGTTTACTTCTTTGAAGTCACCGCTATCAGAGCGATCTAGTATGTTTGGTTTGTACCATTTCTCTGGAGTTTTTGGGGAATTATAACGTTCAATTTACTTATACTACTAACAACTTATACAATAATAGTCACAACTACAAACTATTTATTATATCATCTGCGAGCTGAGTAGATAAAAATATTAATCAAAATTTAAATTTTAATCCAAACATGCTATCTATGGCGTGAAAAATGTATTCTGATAACTTTATGGCAAGTTGCTAGCTACACTACCACCTTAACAATTTTAAGCCTGTATGTTCCAGAATTCAGTGAGCTTAGAACTAAGTGAGCTAGAGCCAAGTGAAGCTTATAACATATTGTTTAGTACTGATTTTGAAATCACGCTTTTCGAAATATTCGATTGAGGTATTCACTATAAAAACAATCTAAGCTCCCAGATTGGGTTGCCGAAAGCTTAGACACAATAAAGTACTTTAAAACTATTTAACTAAAAAAAAAAGTTGTCAATCCGTGACGTTACAGCGGTTCGAGATAGGATTTCCTTTGTTAGTGAATATGCGTTTTATTCGGCAAGTTTTAAAGATAAAACGTTGAAACAAAAACCATAAATTATAAAAATACATTCTAAAATAGTCCTACATTGTCAAGAAATTATTGATTTTATTTTGAAGTAATTATTTTTTTGTAATTCTTTTTTTAAAATCTTCAACTAGTTAAGTTATTTGGTTTAGTCGTGAAAATGGCTTCTAGTAGTCTTACTGCCAGGATGTAAATTTAAAAACAGTCCATGGTGACATGTTTCTATCTAGAATAGGAAACAATAAGAAAGGAGGTATTATAAAAAGCAAGTCAATAGGTTAATTGCTAATTTGCTTCTCTCTCTCTCTTTCTATTTCGTATATTGGTGTCGAAGTGTGACAGTTCCTAAACTGCTTAGGTGCGTCAAGTTGAGATGCAACCCGCTTAGCAAAATGGCGTCAAAATCTCAAAATAACAAACGTCATCAACATTATTTCCACCCTGCA
>CABFVX010000832.1:0-15237 GCA_902151425.1 Timema shepardi
GGATGAAACACCCCTTCTAGCTTTGTCTGCAACGAATGCATGGATGAAACACCCCTTCTAGCTTTGTCTACACGGATGCTTGGATGAAACACCCCTTCTAGCTTTGTCTACAACGGCTGCATGGACGAAACACCCCTTCTAGCTTTGTCTACAACAGCTGAATGGACAAAACACCCCATCTAGATCTGTCTAAAATGGATGCATGGATGAAACACCCCTTCTAGCTTTGTCTGCAACGAATGCATGGATGAAACACCCCTTCTAGCTTTGTCTACACGGATGCTTGGATGGAACACCCCTTCTATCTTTGTCTGCAACGGATGCATGGATGAAACACCCCTTCTAGCTCTGTCTTCAATGGATGTATGGATGAAACACCCCTTCTAGCTTTGTCTACAACGGATGCGTGGACGAAACACCCCCTTCTAGCTTTGTCTACAATGGCTGCATGGACGAAACACCCCTTCTAGCTTTGTCTACAACGGCTGCATGGACAAAACACCCTTTCTAGCTTTGTCTACAACGGCTGCATGAACAAAACACCCCATCTAGATCTGTCTAAAATGGATGTATGGGTGAAACACCCCTTCCAGCTTTGTCTACAACGGATGCATGAACGAAACACCCCTTCTAGCTTTGTCTACAATGGATGCATGGACGAAACACTCCTTCTAGCTTTGTCTACAATGGATGCATGGACGAAACACCCCTTCTAGCTCTGTATACAATGTATGTATGGATGAAACACCCCTTGTAGCTCTGTCTACAACGGATACATGGAGGATACACCCCTTTTACCTTTTAGCCTAAAGCTTTCAATATATTTTTTAAATATTCTTTAATAAATATCCAATAGTGTTTTCATCGACATTAATATAACGTTGAGAATCTCGCAGTGCACCCTTTAAGAACCACTTCCCTAGACACTCAAAATAAGGGCAGTTGTTTTTTTTAATTTCCCCCCACTAGTGTGGTGCATTTTATAGACGCCACCCTTTTCATTTCCCCTTTACCTTGTATTTAATTCCTTAGTAACGTTTATATTTTACTTTATGAATTACAATAGCTATAATACTAATATGAAACAAACACATTTTGAAATTTTTCTGAAATATCGATGGCAGGTAAAGTAAGATTGATTTCTTACTATAATACTATGCTCTTATAATAGTCTAGTAATATTTAAGTTTATGACACAAAGTCAATTTTAATTCAGTTAGTAAAAAAATCAATTCATATTAGACAGGTTTGTTTTTTGTAACTATCTCACAAGGAAAACAAAAGCATTGATCAACCCAAGTCCGTTTAATAGGCTACATAGCTAGCCTACATCAGTGCTCGAATGACTTAAGGTGGGAATCCAGGGCTTGCGACAAAAGATCAGTGTTTTTGCAGTTTTTATAGCAAAACTTTTTTTTTGTCAAAATAAATCAAGTATTGCTTCAGTACAAACAATGAGTTTAATTTTCCTCACATGGTAATATTAACCAGTTCTTGAAAATCTGTCATGAGCTTATCTAAAAACCTTCTTAAATTAAGAGAAAATGTTTTCATGAAATTCCAGAACACCCTTGACAGATATTCAACAACTGATGAGGTCATCATGTGGAGAAAATTATACTCAATGTTTGTATTGAAGTAATATGTGATTTATTTTTAACAAAACAAGTTTTGCTATTAAAACTGCAAAAACATCTTTTATCACGTTCTCTGCGTACCCACCTTAAGGCATTACTCTCTCAATAAACTGGACTGCCAGTGACTGGCAGATGGGGATTATAATCTTAATCGAGTAGTCCCGAGGGATAATGTTCTTAAAGTTTCCCATTCTCTAGTCCCACAAATGTGGGTACATTTTCTAATTATTTAAATCCTAATCCCTGCCTCATCAGTGTAAAGAACCGGTCAGCCTGAACGGGTAGAAAGACGCTGAGCACAAAAGAATATAGCATTTTGGAGTCTGTTCTAATCAAAAGGTCCATAACGTAGCCTAGGGATTATAAGTTTCTGAAAAACAAACCAATAAAGAGTCCACTCTACTCTAAAGCGAAAACAAAACAAGGTCCAATCAAGAAGAGCCACGACCACTAGTGAAGACTCCTCCCACCTCCTCTACACTTTATCTCCTAGTCGCTCGCTATTCTCCTAAATTTATCAGCCAGCGCCGATCTAAAAGAGCAAAAACGGGACTGGGCTAGTGAACGTTTCACCCGAAATTAGCCCAGTTCATTCAGAGTGGTTTCCGGTCTGTGACCTGTTCCCGGAAACAAAAGAGTTACAGTAGACTCCGTCACAGGTAACTGTGCCCGTTGTCACACCCGGAAGATACCACCACCCCTTCATTCCCCTCGTCCGATCTTTTCCAAATGAGAGCAGATGTCTAGCGTTGCCGTTATATTTTACGGAGGAAACCGACCGTTTTATGCCGTTCCTTCATCACTCCTTAAGCGCATCTCTCACGGAAGGCCAACTTGGAATTAAATATGTTAGAACCATTAAATGCATTAGTACGGTTTTTCTGCATTTTTCATTTGAAACAACAAAGTTGAGTTATGTTTAATTTTAAAAATTGATATTTTTAGCTTTTGTTGTGATTTTTAAAATATTGTAAAATTGTTTCACTTGCCTCAATTCTAGATTTAAAAAAATAGAATGCAGAAAAATGAGCCATGATACGTCATATTATTCAAACCGTATAACTTTTAAGTCAGGTGTTGTCCATGAGATAAGAGGGGCTCGCTCATTAAGCCCAGTTAAATAGTCCAAGTGGCTTTCTAGTAGGCCTATGCTGGTAGTTGGGCATCTCATGGTGGGCAGCTGTAGGCCTATACTGTAGTGATCCTTTATGTTCACACCGGGTAGTCAACGCAGTAGTTAAAGTTATCGTTTTTTACTGAGCGTGATCATGTCTGAAGAATTTATAGTTCCTATTTGTTAGATTTTTTTTTCTTTGATAATGTGAGATAAATTATCTTAATATTATTCAAGAAGAGGTGAGGAATAGAACAAAGAGAGTGTGCACAAGGGAATAGCACAAAGAGAGTGTGTACAAGGGAATAGATAACTAAGGTGTGTTCAGGAGTAGCATCAACAATATTGCAAGAGTGGTGTGATCACGATCTACGTGAGTATAAATGTTTTACGAGAATAGCACCCAAGCAATTAAATGAACCTTAGTTTAATACCACCAACAATCCAATGCGCATACACAACAATGCGTGAAGCCATACCAGCAGGAATAAAATTGGAAATAATACTGGATTTCACGTGACTCATCAATAAACTTCGGAGTGCTGTCATTATTGTCCAGTGTATTTAAGGCGTCCATGGCTGATATGTATGGTGAGGCAAGACAAGTGGCCAGTTAGAAACAAAAATATGTCAAGTGTCTTGATAGGCCATCTGCTGGCCAACTCGGAGAGTCAGTATCTCGGCTGACCCGTTTACTCGAAGCCAGTAGGTGACACTGGCTATACCAACTCGCAGGTCAACTAGCACCGTTTAAGCTACTGTACTGCTTCCCCTCTAAGAAAAATAGTCTGAGCACTCAACCAAGATTTGAGCTCCGACTACTCATCACCGACAAATCAAACCAGAGATCATGACTGGGTCCACGCAGCTACTGTGCGGACTTAGGTCAACAGTGTTAAGTTCTAATAATATTGTGGCTTTCTTTACAGCAAAATTGGATGGACACAAATAAATCATGTTACTCGAGAATAATTCAAAGGGTATGATAACGGTTCACAATTATTACTTGCGACTATGAAAACCAACCGGATAAACTCTTCCAATAAATGGGTTTTGATTGTTAAAATCAAATTAGTGGGAAAGCGGCAACCTCCACGACGCCTGAAAATATGTTGCGCTGTTTATTATCAGCAAAGAGTGACCTGAGGGTTTAGGGGTAAGGCGTCATACTTCTGTGCTGGGGATCCAGGGTTCAATCCTTGTTACGGGCACAGATTTATCTGATTGTGCCAAACCCTTCCTTCACCTCTGACAAGACGCGTATTAATCACAACTTGTGTGAATGTGTGGAATGTCAGGCCTCCACCGTGGTTCGGATCCCACGTTAAACTGTAGATCCTCCATTTCATCTCAGAATCACCCTACCATTACACATTCGCGTAAGATGCGGTGATAGTAATAACAATAATAATATCGGTAAGTGCAAAATAAAACCACCAGGGTTGCCACTATTTCCTCGCTATTTCTTCCAGGTTTTTACAATTTTTTTTCCACAAAGAGGCATGAATATTCAGTTTTTATGCAATTAAACATGTATGGCAGGATGGGTAGGGAGGATAATAACGTTATCCAGTGCGCTTTTCCTTCTATTATTAAAAGTTTGCAGTCAAATGTCCCAAATGAACTAACCAACACTACAAATCCTTTTTGTGAAATTCTGTGTGTTTTCCCGGCTCTCCAGATGCGTGGCAACACTGACCCACTTTGATCGGAGCTCAGCTGTGATATAGGAATGCCCCTCTGTTAAGGGAGCTTGGGAGAAACCTTGGTGGCCAACCCTCCCGGTCGAGGCACGCTCTCTGGTTAGAGTAATGAGAGTCAATTGCATGACCTCGTATGGAGATTGGTGGCGAAGGGCAAGGTCATGGGTCGACCCGTGTCCGCCCAACGTACACTCGAGGCCTCAGTGCGGGGGACAGCTAATACCAAGGAATTCAAGAAGGGAAATGAGCGCTGTATTTACTGTAGATATAAGGACGTCAAACAATCCCCCGTTCGATTGTTATCCGCATACTGACAGGTTGGTTGACTCTCGAGACCAGACTTTAAATACAGCCCTGCACTATTAATTGATAGATTTGAGTCTCCAGTTATGACGTCATAAATGCACATTCCATCATATTATTTATTATTTTGCACCGCGTCTTACTACCCGTTCGGGTTGTACGCTTTAAATACTAATTACGCTAATGGATTAGGAATTGGGAAGGTTGAATTAGAGGAAGTGAACCTGCATTTTGCGTGAAAGGAGAGTGGAAAACCATTTAAGAAAAACCACCCCCAGTTCACCCGACCAAGATTCGAACCTCGATCTCCCCGTCCTCAGCAGTAGAGCAGCTCAACACGACTAGCGCGTTAGCCAACTACGCCACCGAGGCGGGTAATCCATCATATTGGAGTGTGCCATTTGTAATCACAATATAGTTGAATATTATTGAACATTATGAATACCCACTTAGGTGGTAGAAAGGTTTAAGGCCTCACTCTCGTAATAGGTTGGACTGCCGATGATGGGGAGATCGGGGTACCAGTCGGGCGTACTGAGGGTGGGTTTTTTTCCTAAATGCTTTTCCACTCTCTCAACGCAATTGAGGTTACACTTCCTCTAAATTTTCAACCTTCATCATCCCTAACACTTTGGCGCATTTAGTACATATGTACACTTGAACTAAACAAGATATATTGATTTTCTTTTATTTTGAGATCTTTACTAATAAAATATTGAAGTTAAATCAATAGAAACGCTAAATATTTCCAATTTTTGTTTAAGTTTCGGGAAATTATGTACGAGTAAAATCGTGAATCCCAGCACATTATTAAATAAGGGGCTACATTTTTATTTGAGCTGGTAGCATGTAGCTTAATATTTTATTTTTATTTTGTCCGACAAGTAATTAGCGGAGCAGACGAATCGTTATGGCAATCCATTGATTAACCCGCGGGGCAAAGGTTGCCGGCCAATGGACTAAAGTTTGATTAAAGTTCACCGATCAAACCAAAACAGATTTTGGTGGGTTTGTAACGATTTTTTAATCTGGTTTTAAAACAAGCTATAACCTCTCTCTTAATAATTACTTGAAAATATCAAAAAGGAAAATATTATTATTAATATTATTAGCACCACGTCTTACTACCCGTTCCTGTTATACGCACTTAAGCTAATGTGTAATGGTAGGGTGATTGTGAGATGAAATGAAGGACCTACAGTTTAACGTGGAATCCGAACCATGGTGGAGGATTGGCATTCCTCACATTCACAAGATGTCTGGTCAGAGGTGAAGGAAGGGTTTGGTAATCAGATAAATCTTTGCCGGGACCGAGGATTGAACCCCGGCTGCCAGCAGAGAAGTCTGACACCTTACCCCTAGACCGCCAGGTCACCCAGGAAAATGTTGATCTGTTTCATTTGTAGTCAGTTTACGGATTAGGAACTAACCATCCCCAAAATACCATGAGCTGCCATGCGTAAATGGTCAAGTGATCGCCCAAAAAATAATATTAGAACAGAAATTTCACTGAAAGATTTTACTGATACCTTGGAATACTTACTTCTTTGTTCATTTTTATACTTGCAACCTTCAAGGACACATAGTGACTTCTTGTTCCACAGGTCTCCTAAGGAAAGCCGCCATGGCAATGAGAGTAGTATAGTATTTTATATTGCATTACGTATTTGCGGGTAGTATGACGTGGTTATAAACAAAAGCTACAATCCAAATCAAATAGAAAGAATCTTTAACAAAATCCAAATAAACACATACATAATATAGGCATAACATTGATCATTTTTTAATATATTATTAGTGTTATCCTATAGGTATTGATAATATTTATCAAAATTCATAGTTGATGATTCCATATTTGCGTGGAGGAGGAGATGAAAAAATATTTTTTTATATCACCCTCAATATACCCGGCTAGCTAATTGGCAGTCCAGTCGATTGCGAGTACGATGCCTTAGGCCATTCCACCACTGAAGAGGGTCACAACAAGCTACTATAGTGAAATCACGAGAGGTAAGGTGGGTTAAGAGAACACACAAAAATTGTTCTCAATATTGTCAAAATTTGGCTATATTATTTAAATTATTTAAGGAGGCTTACTGGTATTGATACAAAGTAAAAGACAATAGTTGACTTAATGATATATGATTCTTTAGTGGTTGTTGTGTTTGTTAAAAAATTGATCTGGAGATGATGACATATTTTTACATTTTTAGTGAACACGAACCCAAAAAAGTGGATTTTTCAATTTTATCTGTCAGTCTGTCTGTCTGTCTGTTCCTGATCACGGATCTAAAATGTGTTGGATTAATTTTGTTTGAACTTGATATTTAGTTTTAATGGAGCCATGCCACAAAATGGTTTTATTTTTTAACCCTAGCCCTTCAATTAAGGCTAGTTTAGTGATGAGCAATTTTTTTGTATTCTAATTTTTTTTAATGGCTATAGCGACTTTTTTTGACTTGATATCAAGGATTTATATAACATGTCAAATGACACTATATAATTGGTTTTTGAACCAAAATTAGATGAAGGGTTGTTTACTGATGGCCTATTTTTTAATTGGAAATCTTTTTAAAATGACAGTTATGATGTGATTCTAAATTGGTATCTTTGGAGTGTTTGACATGAAAAATAACCATGTATACTTGGTTTGGGGTAAAAATTCGATAAGGGGTTGTTTAATGAGAAGTGATTTTTGAAAATATGTTGAAAATTGCTTTAACGGTTTTGCTTAAAATTTGCATCCGGGAAGTACTAACATGAACATGACAAATATACCTTTATATGCTATTTGTTTTGGAGGAAAAAATTTGTTATGGATAGTTAAAAATGATAACTTTTTATTTTAATTAGGGTATTTAAAAAAAATGATTTATTGATTTGGTTCAAAATAGGCACCGGGAGACTATTTTACATCGCAATAATAATATATATTTATTTCTCTAAAGTAAATAAATTCACAGGAAGCTTAGTTAAAATAAATTATAGAAAATTCGATTGTTTTAGAAATTTACCATGAAGATTCAATTAAAAATAGGGATATGGGAATTGTTTTTCATTATTAACATGAATACAGTTTTATTTTTACAAATAACAAACATTTTAGAATAATTAACCATTTTATTTATTTGATTTTTCTATATATATATTTTAATAATGCGGTTTAAAATGTGTATATAAAAATGATTATTGTAATTAATAGGATGATGTGTTGGTTTTCATGAGTAAAACATTTTAAGGGTCGTTTACTTAAAATATATTTTTGAAGATTTTCTTCGAAGCTATAATACACAATATGAGAAAGTTTGTGCTATTATGTTGTTTGTTGTATAAAATAAATACTATTCTGGACCTTCTCTAGTATTTTCATGGTGTTATAAAAATACCACTACTTTTATTTAAGTTTTATTCTTTATTTGTAAAGCGTCAATATAGTTTTTATACGTTAAAATCATTTTTCTAGCAATGTAAACGTTAGAGAAGGTCCCCAAAAATGCCTATCTAAAAAAATGTATAATCAAGAGAAGACGAATTATTTCCCAACAAAAATATAAAATGTTAAAAAGATGCCAAACTTTGTTTGACTATCTCAAACACTTTAATTATTTATAAATTCAGCTGATGAAAGATGTTTAGCTTTAAATGTCAACTCTCACGTGGAGTCTGGATTATAATATATAAACAACTAATAATTATTCCTATCTAACATGTTATTTCCGTGTTAATGAATCGGCCTATTTAGTGATTACATACAGTCACTGCGTTATTCCATGTTCCCAATGAATCTCTAAATGTGGGTTGAAACTAAGGGTTGTAGTGTAGGGGGACGCGAGACTAGTTAAGTGTTTTTGCAGTTTTCATACTAAACATTTTTGAAAAAAAAAATATTGGTTAAACTATAAACATAAATTTTAATTTTATTCACATGATGTTATTAGCATATCTGCATTTGAATATAAACTTTTTAGATGTAGGGAAAATGTTGTCATTAAATAAAGAACACCCTTGACAAATATTTAACAACTGTTGAAATTACCATGTGAAGAAAATAAAATTCGTTTTTTATTCGTTGTTATCTATTTTGGCAAGATAATTGTTTTGCTATAAAAAAAAGTAAGTATACTGCCCTTTCTCGCGTTTCTCAAACTCCCATTTTAAATCTATTATATAGTGCATCTTAGTGCCTCAAACTGGACTCAAACCACGTCTTGTTAGATAAGCATATATGGGAAACTCCTGAATTTATTAGGAAGGTGAGAGGGCGGGAAAACTCAATAGCTACTAGCACAAATATTTCTTATATTTGTGTTTGGTTATAGTTGATGCGTTTTAACGCGAGGGTTATTTAGTATGTATAAAGGGAGGAGGGGGGAAGGTATAAAGGTATGTATAAAGATAGGTATAAAGGTGGGGGTATAAAGGTAGGTATAAAGATAGGTATAAAGGTGGGGATATAAATGTAGGTATAAGGATAGGAGAGGAGGTTAGCTAGAGACAATATTCCCGCATTATTCTATATAGGATATTAACCAAACCCCAAATCATCATCCGAGATTCAAAGATAAATACTCCTAGTCACCGACAATTTAGGCTATTGTGAACTTGACATCTAAAACCAATTGGCCACCAGTGTGGGTACATGCATTGATATAGATCTAGGTAAATAAAAGTGCAACAACAAAGAAATAAAAGTCTATACAATATATATCAATGTCCTCTTTCTTTGTTTGAACACTTGTTTCTTTGTTATTTTGCTATATTCCATAAATGAGTAGAGCATAAAAGAAATATCAATGTCGCAATTATAGCTTGCATTATTTAATTACTTGGAGGAAGTAGAAAACAGAAATTAAAAGGTACTTCCGTTCTTTTCAGAGACGTCATTTTAGCGTTCTCTTTGCGTCACACCTCGTATCCTAATTATATGATGTTATTTGTATACCAAACCCATTTTTAATAATGTAAAATATATTTCTAAATCAGCCAACTTTTCTTTATTTAAGTTACTTTTGATTTGCTATTTCTGAGAATATTTATTTAGAGCGATGCTTCTTTGTAGGCATTGGAAATAAATAAAGATGGAGTGATTTAAAACCCGAGCTATTCCATTATATGCCCTCTTCTCAAATAAATTAAAAATCCTCTAAAAGAGCACAAAACTCTTTAAAATTATATTTTAGCCTATTTGGAGGTGCAACAGGTAATATTCATCCATTACAATACAACTTTACCTAATGACACAATCACAACAGTTCTAGAAAATAATCAGTGTTTTGTTATCCTATAAAAGAGGGTTAAAATGTATTCATTTTTCACCAAAAAATCACAAAAAATCAATATGTTCACTTTCTTAAAAATTTTCATTATTAGAAACACGTACTAAGGTTTGGGGTTAATATATCGACCAAGTATTGTTAAATATTATTCCCTTCAAAATGGTTTACCACTTTCCTCCCAAGCAAATGAAGGTACGTTTAGTTTAAACTAATCCTGCCTCACCCCTATCTTATACTTATAGTTCTAAACAAGTTTTAACCATTTAGTTCGAATGAAAGGGCCATCAAAGGAACGGCTTTCCAAAATAAAATACACATTACATTTTGAATCAGCGTATACAAAATAGGGGATAAATGTGTAAGATGGTATTAACGTTAACAAAGTCTAATAATATCGCAATAAAAAGTTTAATTACTGTTTGATTACTGTTACAACTTCGTAATCACTTTCAAACGGTAGCTCTAAAAAAAAATCAAATTTCAAAATATGACACATGTTCTCCATAATGAAACACAGTTAAAGGCTAATAAAAATATAATAGACACCCTCCCTTAAATAAGACACGCATCAAAGTGTCAGGAGGTAAAACATCCTCTTTTCATCTTTTGGATCACTCATATCTTGGATACGTCGCATTTTATTTGACCAATCATATGTTACAGCCATGATTGGATGATTATGAATATGTACACTCAAGAGCTTGTTTATTAAACAAAAAAAATTGGGACATGGTAATTCCATCCTTCTTGTGGAATTTCAGCATACAAAGAAAAGTCATTCTTTGACTCCTACATGGCGCAACCACACACATTACCCTCAAGTATACTATTATTTGCATGGTGTAGCCGATTACATTATTTAGAAACAGCTCTGTCTTAACGACGTTGTCTACTTAGTGATTTCGAAGCTATTTTGAGCAAAGGTTTGGATCTTAATTTCACTCACTCAAGCAATCTAGGCACTAAAACACCTATACGACATTGTACAAGTTAAAAATAGAAGGAAGAAAATTAGGTAGTTAACTCTTCGAGGCCTCTTGCGTGTGAGTTGATAACACTTCCCCTCTTCCTCTGACAAGTTTACATACAAACTCTACGATTTGTGCCTAGACAACATCGACTCACTTTTTACAATTGCCTTTTACTGTATCCTATTTTAAATAAACATAGTATGTTTCCACCAACATTTTCAATCTACTCGCCTATCCTGGCAGTAAGATCCCTACTGTCCATTTCATGATTAAACTAAATAACCTGAGCTGTAGACGATTAATAAAAACACACATTTACAAAAAAAAACTATTTCAATATAAAAAATGATGTGACACTGGAAGACCATTTTCATAATTATTTAAAAATCTATGATTTTTGTTCCAATGCTATATTTTCAAGAATAACCGAATAAAACTTTAATACTCATAGGTTTTATTATTATTTGGTGTTCTGTCTTACGAAAGGTACATTTCTTTGGCAGTGAACTTAGACCACCAATGCACCCGTCCTTTGCCTCCTCCTTCAGCTAAGAGTATTTTCTTCTTCCCTTCATATCTTCCAATATTTGAATCATCCTTTTTCCTAAGTTCCTCTTTTCTTCAATCTTTTATTCTGAAACGTTGTGGAGAAAATAGTTCCTCCTAAGGATGTGTCCAATATCCAGTATGCTTTGCACCGAAGACTCACATACAAAATTCTTCTATTCTCACCCGTTCTTTTTAGACTTTTTCATTTGCCACCCTGTCTGTCCTCTTGATATTCTCAAGTCTTTTCCAGCACCACATTTAAAAGCTCTCCAAGTATTTATTTTCCATCTCACTAAGAGTCCAAGTTTCTGCCCCATAGAGCGCAATGTTCCAAATGTGGCATTTGATTAGTTTATTCCTCAGTTCCATACTCAAATGGCTGGTCAGCAGTAACATTTTCTTCTTCTCTTATTGAACGTTTCCTTGGCCATGGTGATCTTCGACCTGATTTCCTTGGTGCAGTAAGCATCCTTTGTCAGAAGACTTCGCAGGTACTTGAACTTCTACATGTTTTCCAACTCCTGGTTCCCAATTTTTATTTTCAACGGCTCTTAATTTTTTGAAATCACCATCACTTTTGACTTCTTAACATTGATCTCTATGCCATATCTTTTCCCTATATTTATTAGCCGGTCCACCATATCCTGCAACCCTTTGTTTTTTTCTAGCAATGATATCATCTGCATATTTTATTGTGTTGGCAACGCATTTTCCTATGCTGAAATTGCCATGTCGCTTCAGGGCTTCTGTTATTAGCCACTCTCCATACAAATTGAACAGAGTGAGTGAAAAAAACAGCATCCCTGCCTCAATCCTCTTCCTCTCTCCACGCTGTTGGTCTATCTATCATTCAGCCTCACGTTCACTCGCTGTCCCAGGTACAGGTTTTCAATCAGCCTACTGTCCCTTCAGTTAATGCCTATATTCTTGAGTATTTACATTAATTTATTCTTTTTTAGAGCCACCCAGGCTACGTCTAGAAAGCCCTTGGACCATTATTCTGTTCCATAGAACCTATTTTAAAGTTTTATTAGAGCCATTAATTTTTGTTTAAGTTCCTTCAGAAGCTCAGCTGTGATGTCATAATATCCAGCAGCTTTCCTTCTTCGCATGCCCTTTATGGTGCTTTCCACTTCACTATTTAAAATGCTGTGTCCCTTTTTGGCCTACTTTGCCTATTTTTCTGCTTCAATCTCTAGGTGACCTACTCGATTTTCCTTATCGTACAGTTGTTCTATATATATATTTCCCAAATCTTAAAAACTTCTTTATAATCCGTCACTATCTGAAGTTTTCTATCCCAATTGTTCGCATACCTTTATTTTCATTAACTTAACATGGTTATTTTTTCGTGGCGCCAGAGGTAGGAAACGTCCTTACCTTAAAGTATTTCAAAAACATTTGTATTGGCATGTATGTTCAAAAACGGAATGTTTTATTTGAAAAAAAAAAGTAATCTTCCCAAATAAGAGCAAAGAATGTCTCTAGTACCTCCACTAAGAATTCAGTATATGGTTGACTATCAACAAATTAAAAATGACACCTGGATATAGGAATAGAACCTGTCAACTTTATCTTAGCGCATCAATGCTCTACCACTAAGCTATCCAGGGATCGTCCTGTGATCAGGGTCATTCTTAATCCATATTTTTAGTCAAGAGTCTGTGATATATATGTGAATATCATTGGTTACTAAGAGCTATTTTTGATATTACAGTCTCCGATGACTTGGTTGTGGCTTTATGGTGCCAATAATTCATGCATGTACTTAATTATTGTATAGTGTTTCTTTCTTCCTTATTTGTGTAGCATAAAGATAGTAGAAATGCAATCATAAATGGAAACAGGGGGGAAGTAGGACGACTTAATAATAGAAATGTAATGTTCTAAGCCATGGTCTTGATATTTAGGATGAGTTTTTAGACGATGGCAAACAACCTCAGAGAGAGAATTTGGCTTTAGTCTAAGTGGGGTTGAAATAATTTCTTCGCGTAATGTATGTAGTAAGGTGGAATAAAATGGGGTGAGAGTGGTTTAGGGCTAACATGAAGGAAAATATCTTGCACCATTTTATTTATTATAGGAATGGCAGTCCTAAAGCTTCAAAACTATTAGCATAGTTCTTGATTATCTTATAATTTTGTTTTGTTACCCGGTTAAACATGTGTTATTTGTGTGAGGAAGGCTAGATAGGAATTATGTTCCTCACCATTTACTGTATTCTGAGAGTAGGAATACTTCGCGTAAGACTTCATTGAAAATTATCTAATTAGCTATCTTTTTCGTGTAATTTTTAACTATAGAGAACTTTAAATCTAAAGTTTCCAATCCCGTAGTCACATTGGAATGAAACATATGTTGTTTTTTTTAAATATGAACCTTTTATTATACAACGTGTGATATAAATTAGCGTCTGCAAAGTATTTAGGCAATCTGTTACGGGGCCCCCTCAATGCAACTGCTGAGGTAGATGAACAAAAATTAATAAAAGATAAGTACAAACTTAAGCTCTTAGTAAAATCAGCCTAATCATAAAATCAACTTAATAACTTAAGGGTAGTTATATGACAGGGTATATATATACTACAAATATTGAGTGAGTGTATGCGTGTGTGTGTGTAAATATATATTATGTTTTACATATATATATTATGTTTTACATATATATATATTATGTTTTACATATATACATATACTATGTTTTACATATATATATATGTATTCACTATGTTTTACATAAGGCTTATTATTATCAAATTTAAAGGGTAAGGGAAGAATATAGCTTTGAAGAAATTCCCTCGCATTAGCTAAAAAAAAACACAGTAAAACCAAAATGAATATTACATGTAAAAAACTACCCCTACTGCACAAGGTTTGAAATTCTGACCTCACTCTATAATGACTATCAAGTGCAATGGGAGTTTTCCTCCTAGTACCACCAAACCACTGCGGCGATTAGTTTTCCTCAACCCCCAAGATATAACATAATATATATTTTAAACCAAGGACACAGACAGGATATCTACCAGGTCCTCAGCCTTTTAGAAATTTCACTGCAATCTTTGAGCCATGTTGAGTATATCAATACTGGGGTTCAATAGTGTCAATGTTGAGTGGAAAAAGCATTTCCAAATGTGCAATGGTTAAACAACTCACTTTAAGCATGTTCGTCATAAAGGGACCATTGTAATCGTACTGTGTAGTCAGCGTGAACCCTTTGTGAGGTACTATCATGAAAATAGGGGGGTCGGGTCGCTACCTAAACCTAGCTTTGTAGAATCCAGCCTATTGACTTGAGAATTATATTAATTTTGTGACCTCTCTCCAGTGCCTAGTGCCCCTTAATGGCATATAGCGATACTCGTGTGGAAGAACTCAAGTTCTCCCAAGGAGCGCAGCCGCTTTAACCTGGAGGCTGTGGGTCTGGTGTATACTTTGTCTGTGACCAAGGATTAATACACCAAGAAAACTTTTTCAGGAAATAATTTTGTTAAGTTACAAAGAAATATAAAATACTAAACTTACAATACTAACAATTCTTACGATAATTTAATTATTCTGTTCCCAATTTTAACTGAAACCTTTAGATTAAATCCGTGGGCTGGTACCTAGCAGTTCACTAAAAACAAACAATGTTAGAAGAGACGTATTAATTAGATAATCCCTCCCTCCCTCCCCCCCCCC
>CABFVX010000832.1:15266-57347 GCA_902151425.1 Timema shepardi
CCCCCCCCCCCCCCCCCCCCCAGGGAAACTCAATTATCAAAGTGGAAAGTTTACGGTTGTAATAGGATATTAACGGTAAGGAAGAAGTGGTCATGCCCCTGACACTTTGAAATAAGGTCAAGTTTGGAATTAACTTCAAACCATTTGGTCACTAGAAAACTGCACGAGAACCTTCTATCTCCTAACACAATTTAGCCAGTGAAGTCATGCTTGACCTGGTAATCCCGAAGATAAAAAAAACTCCAGGAGAAAAGTATTCTCCCGTTCACGACAAAGTGATAATAGGCTCACAGCTTTCCAAATCAGGCTATACGTGATTCGACCTCAGAAAGCTTTCTCACTTTTGGTTGGAATTAAGATAACTTTTAGATTTTTCTCGCCGCTAAACTGGGCCAGACAAAAACCTAGGTTACTGTTTACTGTCAAAATTCTTCTTTTAAAAAATAAACACCTGTGTATTTACTTTATGACATTAGGAACTTGAAAGTTGCCGAACTTACAAAATTACGCCACCTATCCCTATCCGTATCTTGAGTTAGTTCTATCCAGTTCATTAATAAATGAATAACAAAGAAAAAGGAATTTACTTTTCAAACATATGTGATAATATTAAATTACCCGTAACCATGGTCACGCAGACTAAATGTAGAACTCGTCTAATCTAATTTACCAGTGATGAGTATATCAGGGTTCGAATATAACCCGGGCGTATTGCAGTGATTTTACTTAAATTTTTCTCGCTACCCCTTCATGAAAATGTAGGCATGTTTACTCTCAAGCTTTACCCTCATCATTCCTATCCTTTTAGTGCTATTCAAATGTTTACCCTAACGAATATTAAAATACAATGCAAAAATAAATAAATTAAGTTAATTTGATATTAATTAGCTATGAATGTTTTAACTACGTAGGCTATATTTTTCAGTCTAGAACATCATGAGCTTTTACTAAAACTAATGAAGGTGATAGATACCATGTATAAATACAAATTATGATATGGATCTAGTACAATCAACGCGTAATATTCCCAACCAAATGGTTATGAAGTAGAAGTTTCTAAAATACATACTATTTTACGTAGGCTATGCACACTCGGTTTTCCTTGAAAGGTAGAATTCTTACCTTGACTGATTACATTAGAGTCTGGCTTACAAGATACATCATAGTGCAACCAAGCACGGAAAGTTTCTTATATTTAAGGGTTAGATAGAGGTTGCAGTGGGATTTCCATTAAAAGATATAGCCTACCTCTAAGACAATAGAAAGAACAGTAGACAATCTTGCCTGTCAAAAGTTACTAAAACTACTTTTATTTATTTATACGTGATGGGTTGTGTGATCTGTAGCTCTCACGTTGGAGAGATATTATCAATAACTATAAAATAACTAATGTGTTTCTAAAATATAATTTATATCATGTTATAACTTTTCTTGGGGTGGTAAGTGTGTGGCGAGACAGGGTGATAAAGGATGATGAAGCGTGAAAGAGAAAGAGCAGAAGGAAGAGAGAGAGAGAGAGAGAGAGAGAGAGAGAAAGAGATAGTAGGAGAGAGAACAGAGGGAAGATGGTAGAATATGCAGGAGAGAGGGGTAGTGATGTTTTTAGTGGCAATAGTTACTTTTCATACATAAAATTGTGAAATATGCAGGTCTTATTCTTTACATATTGTATCAATAGCAATATAAAAACTCATAGTGTCAGCCCAAAATCAAGCCATACCGACCAAGCAGCAGCCGCTTGTTGGTGAGAATAATTCCAACATCCGTGGATAGAGGGTGTCGTATGGTCAGTACAACAAGCATTCCAGCCACTCATCTCAGTTTTCTAGACCAGAGCCGATACTTTTTCGTTCAAGTAACTCCTTATTTGTCACTTTAGGCCGAGTTGACCCCGTTTCAGAAACACAGCTCCGAATAAAACTCTGGAAGCACCGGGAATCAAACTCGGGACCTCTGAATTTGTAGCCAGGAACTCTTGACTACTGTCTGTATACAACGTCATAAACTGATCAGTTCAAGGGAAAAAATATGAATAGTGTGTCAAAAATTGTATTTGGCTGGAGAATTTTAACGTATATTTTATAAGCCCACCCAGGCCCACAAGGTGCTCAAACTGGTTCTAGTACCAGTAGCAAAGTACGCCCCCCTTCACTCCCCCCTCTTTGTTCCACTCTATTTCAGTGGCAGCAGGACCTTAATCGCTAAGGGGGATAAACTAGCCCACAAAAACGGGTGTGTTGAGGGGTTTTTACCCCCAAGGCAAGAATAAACCTGGGGACCTGTCCTCGGCAAATGTTTGAAATATTGATACCTCCAAAAGTTGTTTTGAGTGGGACTATCCCGGTTATTTTAACACTAGATTTCTCTAGAAGCTAATTAAATGTCTCTTTTCCCTATTTAAAGTGAATCTTCACGCCCAATTTTTGAAAAATAGATTTCACTAGAAGATATTTAGAATTTGGCACTAATATAGGCCTATTTTTCAGCTTAAAATTCTAGAATTTCAAAGGGGAATGAAATTAATCTAAAGAGGGGCACCCCATTACCACTAATCCATTCCTGCTCTATTAAGGGTTGTACTTTTTTTTTTTTACTCCTTAGTCACTTTTTCAAAACAGAAGAAGTTTACGCAAATTAATAGATAACTGAACACTGAACTGTCATGTACTGTGCGTGATAAAATACTTGAATTAAAACTAATCTGAGTCACAACCTTAATTTCTCCACGATATATTTTAGCTTGATGAGACAGCATAAATAGTAAATATAGTCATCGACATCCAAGGAATATAATCAGGAATCTCTAGACTTGAAGCCATAAAGTATAAGATCTGCATCGACATTTGCGGAAAGCTAGTAAGGATGACCATTAAGTTAAAAGCAAATTAGACACTGCAGAACCTCAGTATGGATGGTGGCGAGTATTTTACATTCTTAGGTCAGGATAGGTTATATTACACACATGACAATGTTTTTTGTAACCGCAAATGGCTCCAAAGAACTTGCATGGAGTACACGGTCAGGCCTTTTTTCCTGGGGTTTCATCGGAGTTCGAATGTCAGCCTGGTGTACCTAAGGGTGGTATATCTTAAATGATTTTCCATTCTACCTCAATACATATGCACATACCTTTTCTATATAATCTAAATTCCTCATTCCTACACCACTAGAGTGAATATATAGTCAGTTCAAAATAACAGTTAACTCACTGGTATACTTTGACTTTCGTACAAAATACACACATTTAGAGAATTTTTTATAAAATACAAACACATTTTTATCGAACTACATTGATATCTATCATTTTACTGTATTAACATTTTTATTTTATCTATATTAGTACCTAGCAAAAGTTACAACGGCATATCACATAACTTGGCGTATGAATATTGGGAAGTAGATCTAGAAGGCCTTTTCTAGGTGTCGTCATGCCCATTAATAAGATTTATTTAGCACCGCGTCTTACTACCCGTTCGGGTTATACGCTTTAAGCACTAATTACTCTAATGGATTCGGAATTGGGAAGGTTGAATTAGAGGAAGTGAACCCGCATTTGCGTGGAGGGAGAGTGGAAAACCATTTAGAAAAAAACACCCAGTTCACCCGACCGAGATTCTAACCTCGATCTCCCCGTCCTCAGCAGTCGGGCTCAACACGACAAGCGCGTTAGCCAACTACGCCACTGAGGCGGGTCATTAATAAGAAAATTTGGATAAACGAACGTGTAAGATACTATTCAAAGACTCTGACGAAACAGGCAGACTTTGAAAAGATTTATTTAACAAGTATTCCTGTGCATTTCTCAGTTTCGTTGGTGATACGTTGGGGGTCTTAAATCCTCCATCAATGAGGTGTGTCAAAGAAGAGGTTCAAAAAGTAAGAAAGATTTCTTAGGCTTTCATCTTTAATCGTTCATTCTCCACTATCCGCGTCGTTGTATACATGGTCCGAAGATGTATCGCTTGCAATAGATTGTATTGTCGGTGACAGATGGATCAGGATTCGGATCCTGATCAAGATTTCTTTAAAGGTATTATTTCTTTAATGGATATACAGTCTCACTTCATGCAAGTGCGGGTGAATTTCCTCTTAATTCCACTTTTCCCATTCACAACTTTTATTTTTGTTATCACCACGTCGGACTACCTGTTCAGGTTATACGCATATGATAATTACTCTGATGCGGTAGGAATGAGTAAGGAAGCATCTCAGAGATAATCCACCCACATTTGCGGGGAAGGATAGAAGAAAACAATTTGGGAAAAACCACCTTGAGTTAACCCGAAGGGGATTTGAACCCCGATCTCCCCATCATCAGCAAGCCAGTCTAGCACGAGAATGAAGCCTTAGACTATTTTGCCACTGAATATGTATACATATGTGAATAACCCGGATAGGTATTAAGACGAGACCAACAAAGATAGGTGGGTAGTAAAACAATTTCTCCGAACAAGAATAATTGTTAATTCATAGATTTCTTTCTCACTCCATTAGAGCCGTACACTTTCATTACCAAGGTATCTTTATCTTGCATTTACAAAAAAAAAGTATTTGTATTCGTGACGCTATTGGACACTTTGGCGTCAAAACTTCTTTAAACTCGAATATTTTCGAGAGTAATCAATGCCGAAGGTTGTAAATAAAATCCATACTGGGAATGATGACGTGGCTCAACTTCCCCCCTTAAAATGCGTGAATATTTGATTATGGTCAGTGGGATGAGGCAGGTCGATAAGACCAGGTACATAGTGTCTGTTCCCTGGACAGTATAAGGTGAGACGAAGAGCGGGCTTACAAAAATACAAACGACGGGCAAACCACGAGAGATCGATCGATATAGACAATATTATAGTATAGTAGTAGCAAGTCAACGTGGCCTAGAGGCTCGGGAGGTGGACTTCTAACCCGGGGGAAGCGTTTTAGACCCCAGCTGGGGCTGTTCAACTTTATTTCACCCCATCTTTTAGCTATCCGCATATATTATTATTATTATTATTATTATTAGCACCGCGTCTTACTACCCGTTCGGGTTATACGAACTTAC
Source organism: Timema shepardi (assembly GCA_902151425.1). Taxonomy (NCBI): domain Eukaryota; kingdom Metazoa; phylum Arthropoda; class Insecta; order Phasmatodea; family Timematidae; genus Timema; species Timema shepardi. The sequence goes on from CABFVX010000832.1 coordinate 20,311, forward strand.
GCTAATGTGTAATGGTAGGGTGATTGTGAGATGAAATGAAGGACCTACAGTTTAACGTGGAATCCGAACCACGGTGGAGGCCCGGAATTCCTCACATTCACAAGATGTCTTGTCAGAGGTGAAGGAAGGGTTTGGTAATCAGATAAATCTATGCCGGGACCGAGGATTGAACCCCGGCTGCTAGCATAGAAGTCTGACACCATACCCCTAGACCGCCAGGTCACCTATCCGCATATAGTTATACCAATAGTGTAGGGATGATTTTGGTATAATTTAGAGGAAACGTACCTGTATTCGGGTAGAGGAAAAGTGAAAAACTATTTTAGAAAAGAAAATTATCACCATATCAGACTGAGATTTGAACCCTAATCACTCTATAATCAAGTATATTATGAGTGTGACGATTTAAGCCAGGGGTCACCAAACAGTCGATCGTGACGGTATTTTCGGTAGCTCACATGGAAAGTTTATTTTGCGTTTTCCAAAGTAACTTATCGTTTAATAGTGTTGCCTAAGGTTTAACATTGTATGGCCTCTTGACTGGAAGGAAAATTATCCCAGTTCTTATTCACGTTGCACTCCCAAGTGAAAGTGTTATTCTTTCTGCTCCATCGTATCTGTAGAAGTTGTAATTTTCCGTTGCAGGTGGTGGAAAATAAATACAGAAGCCAGTTCATAGATTAACATATTTATAGCTGCATTCAAATAAGAGTGAAAATGAATCATTAATTAGTATTTAAATTATTTTGGATGAAACTTGAAAATGAATGCCAATCTTTTTAATGAGTTGCACACCAAGTTTTTGTTTTTATGTTTGACTTTGTTTTAAGAGAGTGATCTTTTTATTTTCTAGAATAAAAAGTTCACTTCATTACGAAATGTGCTAGCAATATTTTAAAAATTATTTCCATACCAATTACGAATCCAAGATACATATATCAATAACATCCCCCCCCNCCCCCCAAATTAACGAAGATTTGGTGGCAAAGCCTATTTACAGGCCACAATGATGGCCAATACGCGGTAAGGCTAATTTTGAATCTGGGTAGAACGAGAAACCATTTGACATTTTAAGTTTGGTGACCCCTGCTTTAGACAATTCGGGACTAATCGATCTTGGGAGTTGGTTTTCTTCTAACATAAATGGTACAGTAGCCTGGCTATAAGATTGGGTTATTTATATACGATATATTTTAGGTCTGTATCGATTTGAAATAAGCTAAATAAGCTAACTATACTGACAATTTGGCATGTTTCAGAGCTATAATAAATCATCAATATAATGTACAGACATAAATATTTAGGTCAAGTTTGCCAATGACGGTGAGGTCAGGGTTTGAAGCCCGTTTGGGTGTATTGTGAGTGGTTTTTCCTACCTGCTTTCCCACTCTATTTCCACGCACATTCTAGTACATTTCCTCTGTATTTTATCTTCTCCTAACTCATTATCTTAGCGTAATTAATATAAGCCCGTGTAACCCAAAAGGGTGGTGAGACATGATGTAAAAATATAGCCCTCTTGTTTAAAAACTTATCAACTAGAACAATACGTGCAACCGTCACCCACTTCTCTCAATCACGGGGAAGAATCGATTATCTCTCAAAGATCAACAATCATTTGTGTGTAGCTTTATACCTGCAGGTACACGGCAAGCAGGGAGTTTCGCGTTTTGTGCGTCTTCCCCCTCCCCACTTGTGTGTAGGTCTACACCTGCAGGTGTAAACATGGCAAGCATGATGGGTCGCATTTTGTATAGTACGTCTTCCAAACATTTGTCTGTAGTTCTACACCTGCAGGTGTAAACACGGCAAACATGGCGTGTCGAGTTTTGGAGAGTGCGTATGTTCCCCACCTGTGTTGCGAGAAAACGAGGGGTAGAAGTGTGCGTGCAAAGTCCACTTCCGCATGTGATGAACAATAATAAGCACGCTACTACTTTGCAAAGTCGGAACCACCACGTAAAAACAGAACACAATAGTTGGGAGCAAATTTGCCTATATACATTTTGTTCGTCTGAAAAGGGTATTAAGAAATTACAACTCTAATTAAATGGTATGACAAAATATTGTACATCCTACTTTTCAAATAGTTTGGAAGAAAATTATCAAAAATATTTCGCCAGTGAACTATCCAAGAATAAATTTTTCACGGAAAAAAAATTAATAAATTGGGTTAATAAATCAAAACAACACTCCCCATGCGTATATTTTGTACAAAATTAAAAACTACTCTCAACAAATATCAAATTTTCGAAAATCAGTCATCAGTAAATTAGACTTACCATGAAATGAATATTTCTACGAAAAACAAGTAGAGGACGTTATTTATAATAAAATGCACTATAAATATATATATGTAGGATAAGTATTCGATAATTATGTTAAGAAAATTTTGAATTTTTAAAAATTGGTTACAACCATTATTTTAGAGCTAGAAAAAACGCACAATTTCACCTCTAATTATAACCATATGACCTCTAAATATAAAGTTTGAACAAGATTCATCTGTTTGGTCCGTAGTTCCAAATACATAAAGACAATAAAAGATACACCTAGAGAGATAGACTGACAGAATTTCAAAGCCCACTTTTTTGGGGGACATAAAATGTCAACATTGATTATCATCTCGAGAAAGTAAATGTTCATGATCATACCATCTATATATGATAAATTAAACATGAAATATATTATTATTATTATTATTAGCACCGCGTCTTACTACCCGTTCGGGTTATACGCACTTACACTAATGTGTAATGGTAGGGTGATAGTGAGATGAAATGAAGGACCTACAGTTTAACGTGGAATCCGAACCACGGTGGAGGCCTGGCATTCCCCACATTCACAAGATGTCTTGTCAGAGGTGAAGGAAGGGTTTGGTAATCAGATAAATCTGTGCCGGGACCGAGGATTGAACCCCGAACCCCCAGCATAGAAGTCTGACACCTTACCCCTAGACCGCCAGGTCACCCATGAAATATATTGCTTCAATGTATCCTGTCAAGAATCGAAACTGGTTTTCCAAAACCAAAATCAAATTCAAAATCCAACAGTGAAGCCAATTCTTTCGATGTGATTTTCCGTTTACACTGTATCTCACTAACCGTTTGGGGATATGATTAATTAGTAACTAAGCTAATAATTTAGCCATGAGGTCTACCTATATTTGCGTGGGAGGAGAGGGGTAAAATATTTAGGGAAAACCACCCTCAGTACACCCAATTGGGTTTTGAACCCTGATCTTCCAGTCACCGACTGTCCAGTATTTTGCGTGAGTGACATTATAGACCATTTGGCCACCGAAGCGGGTATTGATAAGGTCTGACGTTAATAAAACTTTAAGAGTGGTATGCGAGAACGAGGTTGTATGTTGTTGAGTCTTGGTCCAGTTTCTTATTCAGACTTAGCACGCCTCAATTTGAATTTCGTATACTGCGTGCTAAGTCTGATTATGAAACTGGCCCTTAATTTTATCGTATTTTTAGTTTTAAAATGGGCTCATGAAGTGCACAATCAATTGACGTGAAGAGCGTGAATAGAGCTTTAATGTCAAATTATTGTGGATTCACACGTTCATCGAAACACAGGAACAGAAGAATAATCACGTGATCCACTCTATACAAATCACAAGATTTTAATCTCATTAGCTTTGTCTGTTCAGCGCGACTTTAAATAACTTTAACTTTCCTTTTTTGACACGATAGAATCATCTTGGGAGACTCAATAAAGTTAGAAATCAACAATCACAGTTAGTGCGCATGCGCCTAAACCAAGAGTGTACGGGAAATTCAAGAAGGGTAGAGATGGTAAGTAACGTATTATCATACAATATATCAGGTATAGAGCGTGGTAAGGTAAAAAAAAACATTTCTGATACTTCCGGTTGATTCACTCCCCCTTCGTCACAACAACTTTCCCCCTCCACTTTCCTTACTCCAGTATTTGGTGGGGATGTAGAGAACGCGAGAAAAGGTAATTGGTTTTACAATTTTTTGGTTCACATAAATCAAATAATTCTCCAGTAGAAACATAAGAGTTGGTTTTATTTACATGGCTACCTCACCAGTTCTTGATTATCTGTCAAGGATGTCCTGGAATTTAATGACAACTTTTTTAATCTTCATTTAAACCGTTTGTCAACTGATGCCACTATATAAATATTCAACAACAGTCAATAATACCATTTGGAGATAGCTAAACTAGTTTTGTATTGAAGAAATATTTTATTTATTTTGGCCAACAAAATATTTGCCATAAAAATTGCAAAACCACTGGCCTTTTCTTTGCGTTTCCTAACTTTCCACCTTAAAGAGCTTCAATAATAAATTTGTCTGGAATATTGTTTATTAGTAACAATGTGTGTATCAGAAAATATCCACACGAGTGGGCAGGCGGATATAGAAGGTAGTCAGTCTCGTTTGGTTTGGCTTCCCGAGGACGGAGTTGTTGGAGTTCAAGGCGTGGCTGAATCTACTGAAGAGTTATTTCAAACATTGCTTCTCACTATTTTAACGCTATTTCAGGCACACTCCCTCTAAATTCCACTTTACTCATCAACACCCCATTATTTTAATGTGGAGAGAGCCCAGACGGGTAGTAAGCCGGGTAGTAAGCCGTGGAACACAGTGAAAAAAATAATGTCGATAAAGACGCTTGACAGTAGGCCTACCGCACATTTTGAGCGTGTCATTTCTATCAGTTTTGGAGCGTAATTTAAATCAAGGTAGAACAAGATACTATAAAAACTTTATATTTACCATCATTAACATGAAGTATGTAAAACCACACCCGCCAGTACAGATTGGGACTCAAATCCCAAATCTTACGGGTAAGACTAGCGCACACTCAAGCCTTTCAGCCTCGTGTTTGCTTAGACTTGTTATATGTACGTAGAATTTAATGTTCTGCCCTTGCTTGTTAGTTTGTAAGTCGTCAACTGATATAATCTTGTGTTGAGAAAATTATATTTTTTTAAATACTCGATTAAAGCTAAAGGGAATACAAGTTTTTTGTTGTAGCCCTTGCAAAGAATTGTAAGACCCACACCATTGCGTTCAAGAGCAAATAAAACATAATGATTCAATATTTAAATAATCAGCATCAAAAATTATAAAGTTTACAAAACTTAATCTATAAAAGTAAAATATGAGATTAAATAAAATGATAAACGTTTTATAAGGCAAAAGTTTAGTTTGTTGAAATTAAATATTCAGTTTTAGCGCTAACAAAAAATTCTCAGCAAGCTAGAAAAATAATTTAATTTAATTGTAAAAACCTATACAAATAAATATTTAATTAGTTTTTAATCAAACAATGTTTTGAAAACTAGATGTATCTGAAAGTATCGAGTGTTTTTTTAAATTCTATTGATTTCCATTTTTATAAATATTTAACAAAGCTATCAGCCAAATTAAAATTAATATGGTCTACATGCCAAAACAAATCCTTTTGAACTCATCAAAACTACCGTGATGAAGTTTATTCACAATACAAATTAACGCTGTTACAGCGTATTATAATTAATTATGTACGTACATATAACTTTTTTTATAAAAAAAAGTACGTTTACGATGTCAATTATTTTCTGTTTCAATTTATCGTACCCTCCGTTTACCCTGTAAGGTAGCAAGGTTACCTTGCATTAGTCCACTATGGTGCAGATTATAATATAGGGTCATAATGAAAGTTATCAAAGTAAGATTATTAGCCTTCAGGGCAAATGGAATGTGCTTACAATATAAAAATTCCAGTCTTGATTCAGTAAAGTTTTTTATGATGAGCACCTTGTTGCCTTCAGATTATCTACAGCCTACACTTATTGAAGAGTGCCGTCTGCCAAAGTCCTGAGACGCTTTATTTTAAAACATCGCTCACCCCAAAATGAGAGAGAAAAGTATCAACTTTTCACTAAAGAATTTTAATCAAATATCATGAGTTAAATTAAGAAAAAAAAACTAAAAGGTAAAATTGCCTCGATTTCGACGACGTTTTACAAGAAATTATGCAATTCTGAGATTAAATAATCTGATTATAAATAGAAATCCAACCATTTTCAAACAAATACATCTATGTTCTGGCATGCTCACACGAGAAAATGTAAGAGGAGGAGAATGTTTTTTTTTGGGAGGGGGGGGATGTTTGAAGCTTAAGAGCTGTAATTTCCAGAAGAAATAACGTGGTGTGAGGATATTAACCTTAAAGCACTAAGGAAACAGGGGGAGGGCGATGATTTTTTTTAAACATTAACTTGAATACTCTTACATTGAAAATTCCTTAGTGTGTGAATCCACCCCCAGTTCCAAACCTAGTCCATATACCCAGGGCAATATATAAGTACGCCAGTACCAAACACACCCAATACCGAAATAACTTTGCAAGTTTTTCTCCTAGTTAGATTTACCAAAAATGACCATGATGTAAGTGGACTCAAACACACACTAAATAATATTTAAATGACAACACAAAATACTGTGTGTGAGATAAAATTGTGTCAGCTACTATACCCAATATCATTATATAGGTAATTGCAGGTCTTATGGAGAAAAACTTTATTATCGCTATCTCTCAGTTAACTGTTGCCAAATCTCCTCGCTCTCGGTTATGTTGGAAGGTGGTGTGAAAGAGTTAGGGGCAACCTCGACTAACCAGCTAACTTGTCTTATATTCCAGGGGAAAATGACCACACTTAAAACGAGAGAATGACTACGCTGTTTTCCTAATAGCAACCATGCAGTTACCTCAACGATGATATCCAGTGTAGCATTGATGAACACGTGAAATTGATATCAGACTAATATAATCTGGTGTTCTGGTGATGGGAAGTTCGGGATTAAAATTCCGGCTGGGTGTGTTGAGGGTGGGTTTTTTTCTTCTTATAATACAAGTAGATTTACCCTGAATTCTAACTTCTTCCTCCTTTCCCCCATCTCCGATAAAATAGGTTTTTTTTTAAATAAAAGGCTAGAGCACAGGTCCTTCAACAGCATAGACGCGACACCATCGGAGGGTTCAACAATTAAGCTCAGTCAGTAAACTTACATTCTGAACTAAGGACCCCGGCATTAAGGAAAAATATATCAGTAGGTATATTGAGACTTCCCCTTTCAAAGTGATATTTTAACGGCCTGGTGTTGTGTATGTCCTAGAACTAAGTTTAAGTATGTAAGCGTGCGCTGATATAATCAAACGGTTTAGAAAGCATACGTAAAATATCCTAGACCAAAATTTAAAAAATTGCAGTCGAGAACAAACCAGATGTTTGTGACACACATCTACAATATTATTGAGATATTAACCGTGGGACTGTAGTTTGATATTTCAACCGTGGGTAGTCATGAGAAATTCTAAATATAGCATCTAAATATATATAGCCTTGTGACCTTCTAAGTCTCCAGAAAGGTGCGGGGTGGAAGGACACCGCCCTGAGTTCAACACAGTCTAGTGGTGGCAGAGTGGTCTAACCTCGTACACGTCCCGTATGTATTCATACACATCAGTGGAAGTCAATTATTAACGTGTGAACGAAATATTAATATCATAGCTATTATTGGAAGAAATAAATGCTACGGTGCACCGCATATACATACTCTATATCTTATAAGAGATAAATTTAGTAAAATCTCGTAAGATTTGTGAAACGAAATAATATTCAATGTTGCAGAAACAGTTAGACAAGAAAAACATCTATGTCCACAAAAGAGTATAACAATAAATTTCACATTTTAAAAACCTGAATACAAAAATCTATGTATATTTTCTTAGCTATTGGAAACTGTTGGTCTTATTAAAGTAGGCCTATATTTCAAATGAAAGATTTTTAATGTTAATATTACTACTTTCAATGATTGGTTATTTCACATCTGAAATAATTGGGGAGATATGACTAAATTTGGAAATTTTCGTTTATGTACTGTACCCTTAGAATCATTTTCATGGGAATTCTATATTATCCATTTTATTTGTGATGCAAACAATAACTGGATACCAAGTTTAATCAAAAGCGTCAGAGCAGATTAATAAGCTATCGGCTTTAACTCATTTTGCCCTTCGGTAAACTAACCTTAATTTTAGGATGAGATATCTAATTCCAAAAATACTGTGTGGAACCTTATTAAATCCCCAGATACCAAGATATAACCCTATCCGCAGAATGGTTTCAGCTCTAGTCCCAGTAACAAACAGAGAGATGGCATCGTGAAAAAAACTTTTATTGTTTCGGGGGATCATGAAACGTCGAATTTATCAAACTATAAAGTTTGATTCTTTTGAGGATAGCAATAATTCATCTCTACTTGTAGTAGTGAGAAGTTAAAAATATGAACCCAAATTACCTTATGAATATGATTCGTAATTTTTGTATAAGCTACTTGGCTGATCATTTCGTGAAAAGTGCCATCGTTATTTGAATAATTCATCAAATTAATTATGAAATCATCTTCTGTATGTATTGGCCATGAAGTGTTAGATTTTCTTTTGTGCTTGACGGCCTTTGATGATGAGGGTTTTTTTTACTGGGGGAGGGGTTGATCCACTACACTTGGCTTTCAATATAAATTCTCTACCCTCCAAGAAAATAAGGGTGCTCGTCTCATATTCACAGCTTTATGCAATACAATGGAGACGTTAATTTTTTCCCCCCTTTTTATACCGTTATTTACAAGTGTTTTTATTCATTAGTTTTACAGTTCAAACTCGGAACGAGAACTGACAGAAGTTATTACTATATTTGAGTCGTTTCATATTGTCACCGGACTAGCTTTATTCAAGAGAGTTGGAAGTATCTTGGCGGCGGAGTCAGAACTAGGAGCATATTTTCCTTCAGAAAGTTACAATCTTCTAGTCGTGACAGCTCCAACGAGCTTACAGGTTTAGTGCTGCGTGGGCTTTAACCGTACGTGGAAAATTGGAGCCGAGGAAGTGTGTTAAGCTCCACTCTAATGGGTGCAGAGAACAAGCTCGCCGGTCTCAGCTCATCTCGTCTTGTTTGCAGATGAATGGGAGGTCAAGTTTCAAATCCCGGCTGGATTTACTGAGGGTTACGGCACGGAGGGGCTCATAGATATTTTCCAACTCTCCCTACACGTAAATACCTACCTCCTTGTAGACATGCATGAACTAGACGGGTAATAGATAAGATGTTAAGTTTTTTAGAACAAAGGAATGTTAACCTAAGTATAATATATGTATACAAGTTTGTTATCTAATAAAATACCATACAACTTAAGACGTTCATCCTTCACCTTAATCAATTAGTTAAGGTGGGAGGAAAAAAGTCAAACAAGCTTACAATCATTGCAGTATATTAATAAACAAGCCTTAACAAGACAGTGGAAGGGGTTTCAAAAACTAGAAAAAGCCCATCATTATCAATGAAGGCAAGCGGATGAGAAAAGTCTCATGAATAGAGGGTATGGGGGACAAAATTAGTCCTTGTGTGGTCGAGAATGGCGCTTTGTTTTCTTACTAATCGATAGAGCTTCCGAAGATGAAGAAAGAAAGAAAAAAAGAGCAAGGGAAAATGTAGCAATAAAAGCGAAGTCTTTGGTAGGAAGTAGTTCTTTATCGTCGGGGCCTTCAGCTTCTCTTATGACTTGGCTCTGTCAACAAAACGTTTGTTTGCAGTCTTCGGTCAGATCCATTACCTCGGAAAGCTCGTAGAGCACTTGGTACTGGCCGCGTCTGCCTCTTGACCCTCTCTTTCTCTCTCTGTGAGAGGGAGTTTTAGAAATGCATCATGCACTAGACATATGTTTTTACTAGTGATGGCACTCTGAATCCTCAAATTATTAAGGCTCCTAGAGATTCGAGATTCAAGATTCAAAAACAAAATAAAACTTGTTTTTTATAGTTTAAACTGGTGTTATTTGGTCTAGAGAAGTGTTTCTCAAACTTTTCCAATAACGGACCATTTAACAAACGTTAATATGCAAATTCCTGCCACCCAACTAAATATAATGTGCCCCATTGCTCGAGCCGAAAATTTGTGCTTGATGACCAAATTTATAATTCTGGTGCTAATAAAAATAATATTCAAATTGCTGATCCGGTAAAATATTGTGTTACTGAGAATGTATCTGTTTGTTCATTTTGTTTCTCTGTGGATATACTCTTGATCACACAAGCCGAGAATTCCCTGTGTGTTGAATCAATTTAAACGATATTTATGTCAATTTAATAATCATTATAACGTTCAATATTTTACCCAATTAAAAACCAAAACAAAATAAACAAGTACTTTTTACTACTTAATTGAAACAAGTCAGATTTTTTAATTTGTCTACTTAATCAATACTAGCCAGATTATTAAATAAATAGACCCTCCTAATTTGTTCAACTACTGACAGCCAGCTTTCAATGTTGGCCTCATGCGTAGAAGGAGAAAATCACTACCTTTGTCTATGATTCGGGTGTCCAAACTTTCTTTGAAAATTATGAATCTTGCAACAATTGAAATGTTTAAATAGGGCTCAACTATACTCTTTATTTTGGTAAAAAGCCTGTTCTCTAAGGCTTTATTTCGTACCAGAATGCTATTTTTTATACTTGTATTTTGATAGGATCTGCTTCGGTGGCCACACGATCTAGGCGTCAATCTCGTGTTAGACTGGCCTAACAATGACACGGAGATCGGGGCTCGAATACCGCTCAGGTGTACTGAGAGTGAGTTTTTTTTCTTAAATGGTTTCCCTCTTGACCTCTCTCTCCGTCCACGCAATTGCGGGAATACGTACTCTATATTCAATCAACCTTCGTTGGACGTGACTCGTTAGCGTGATTAGTACATATGCATATAGCCTGAATAGATAATAGAATGAGGTTTTAAATATTTTGTTAAGATTAATGACCTTCCAAAACGTTGGTAGGGAATCTGTTCTGGAAGGTATTTTATCCTACCAAAAAATAGTACCAGATTCCTACCAAAATCATAATATACAATATTATGAATTTAAGATAAACATGTGTGTGTGTGTATTTTTTATATTTTTAAGTTATATGGCCAAGTATGTTTTGGTGCCCATCTGATTAATTAATGGTAATATCAAGTTATCAACAAACTACTAAGCATATCTGGTATTAAAGATGATTCACTTTTGACCAATGAGAATCTCAACAAACGGGTTGTTATAAGATTTAGAGACAATTATTTTACTATCCAAGAGATTATGCAATACTTTTAAAAATAATTACCTCTGCTATGAAAGGTTTGGCTAGTTCATACTAGGTGTGTGGCTCACTTTGTGTCTGCGCGCGCATGGAAAAACATGCTCTACACCAGAGGTTCCCAAACTTTCTCGACTCGCGAACCCCCTTCACAAACATCTGAGTTGCATGAAGCCTATGGTAAATATCCATTGCCACTCATTTATTTTATACATATTTTTTTTATAAAATTGTGTTATTAATTGTAATAAAAATGTGTAATACCTTTAAATAAACCTACTAGGTACTTTGGGATACCCTGCTAAATATAATGAATTTGTATCAAAACTACTTAAGTAAAACTGATTACCAAACCCTTCCTTCACCTCTGACAAGACATCTTGTGAATGTGAGGAATGCCAGGCCTCCACCGTGGTTCGGATTCCACGTTAAATTGTAGGTCCTTCATTTCATCTCACAATCACCCTACCATTACACATTAGCGTAAGTGCGTATAACCCGAACGGGTAGTAAGACGCGGTGATAATAATAATAATAATACTTAAGTAAAAGTTCAGATAATACATTAAAAATTAAAACAAATTAAATGAGAAAAGTACTGTAGTAACCTTTTCTTATCTTTACTTTTACAATATTATCACATTTCACATATTTTTTAAAGTGGTACTGGAATACCCTCCTTTAATAACAAAATTCCATGCAGATTAAAGATTCACAATTGTTTCTTGAGAAGGATGCATGTGCTTTAGATGGCACAAAGCTTCAAAGTCAGGAACCACAGACGATAAATAAAATCTCAAGTCACTTTCAGCATTGAAATGGTTTCTGTATTTATTTATTAAATAGGCATAAGAAGAAAGGGTTTCTCGCTCAAATACGTAGAAGAAAATGGTAACAAAGCTGTAATAGCTTTATTCTCTAACAATTAGAACTCCTTCTTTGAGCTTAACCAGAAACCAATTAATGACAAAGATTTATAGCTTTTCTTTAATTCTAAATCAGTGGAAATTTCAAGGAGCTGCTCTTTTTCACTCACGCTTAATGTAGAGGATTTAAAAACTGCTTTATCTTCCAGTGGATTGCGAATCCAATTTTTATTATTGGATATGTCTGGGAAATATTCTATGAAGGTTTTTCCAAGTCTCTTCAAGTGTTCTATAATCACGTTCTTAACATTTTCGTCCAAAGAAAGCTGATTTTCTATAAAGCACTCCGTTTTATTGCTAATTAAACAATTTTCCCAAAAACAAAATTTATGAACGACTTGATATGATCTTGCACAGTAAAAACGTTTATATTTGACCCCTGAAGAGAGGTTTAAACTGCTCATTTTAAGAAAATGTATTATAAATATGCCAAAGCCTTGAGCCAAATTTGATCTTGCATGCACTTTGCTTTGTGAAAGGTATGGTTGGTAAGAAAAACGAACACTGTGTTTAAGTTCAAACAATCTTGTAAGATGTCTAGCTCGAGATAACCACCTGACTTCAATGTGAGACGATAAACAGTTGTAATTATTCCCCTTTCCTCACAAACAGCCGCAAAAATCAGCCATTACAGAAATATTTTTGCGAGCACCCCGGAAGTTTTTGTGAACTCCCAGGGGGTTCGCGAACCATAGTTTAGAAAACCACTGCGCCACAAAATATATCGGCGTTTGGCAAGGCCACATCAGAAGCTCAACTAGGTATATTTACTTTGTATGATCAATTCTAACGAAGTTGGTCTACAAGGAGCGTTACATCAAACGTGAGCTGTGACCTCATAAAGGTCAAACAGACCGAAATTATATCTAGTATTAATGAAGCTTCGGTGGCAACATATAATTACGTTTAGTGTTCAGTTATGACTTGCTATTTGAAGCGGTAGTGTTTGTAGGTCAAAATATAAAATATATGATCTTATTTATACAGGTTACAGCCAAGGTCAAAGTGATGATGGTGCAATAATAAACATTAAGGCTGATTATATGCTAGATTTCTGGTGATGGGAAAGTTTAAGTTCGAATTTCATCCAGATATACCGAGGATGGTTTTAAACACTTGATTTTGGTATTCCTCTCTCAAAGTGAATATCCTCTAAGCTATATTCCCATTCTTTAGCCCTTATATCAGGTCATTAATAATTTTGGGTATTAAAATAGAGATTTAAAAATGTGTTTGTGTGTGAAAATACTACAGGAATGTATAAAACAAACTAGAAATTGAAGTAAAAATATCTTTTTCTAGGTATACTTAATTGAAAAGAGTGATCAACTATTCAAGGATGGTTCATATCCTATGGTTTGCCCAGCTATAGTCATTCAAATGCTAACTATGGGGTCCGTTTTAAAAAGCTTAGATCTGCCATCAGGCGAATAAACGCGGAGCATCACGAATATCCCTCGGGCCCTCGCTTCAAGAGCACAGAAAGCGTGTCTTGGCAACATGGCCAGCTCGGCTGTCGTTGCGAGCCGGTGAGGCCGCGCCCCCTGGTCGGGCCAAGCAAGACAAGGTTCTTCATGTGAGGAAGGAAGAAAGAGAATTACTTGTTTCACCAGGTGAGAGAGAGAGTGGTCTGACCAGAAGAATTCGCCGTACCTTCCAGTCATGTTCCAGAGTGGTTTGCATATGAATCAGGCATCAGACTAAAGACTGTATCATGAGTGCGTGGCCACAGCGAACATGCATGTGTGGTTTCACAAACAACACATGCCCTTTATTTGACTGTGTACTTTATCATTATCATCATCATGGAGATTATTGACACAAGACTTAATTCTAAGGAAGGTACCATGGGTACTGCTACTTGGTCAAGAATCTTATCAGATAATTCCTCACCCCTCCAACCACCACCACTACCTAATGGTAGTACATGATTTAAAAAAATGAAAAATGCTTCAAACTTCAAAGGATTGAGTTGCAAAGATAAATCACAGGCCCTCATACATTTCACAGTTTAAATAATCTAATTTCAGCATAGGCCTTGTACTTCGAATTATAAATACTATCTTGTTTACAAAAAGTGGCTGGATTTTCAGTCCTTGACACTTTATTATATTCATTAGGGCTTAACATAACAACCATTACTTTTGATTTTTACATGTCCCGTTATCAATAATGTCCACGTAAAAGTGCTCGTAAAGTTAACGCAAGGTCTTCCTTCCAGTTAGTAAACATAAAGTGCACATTAAAACATTACACACTAAAAGCGATTGTTGTTATCAAAGTGAGGTTACATTTATTTATCTTCTGAAATGGGTGATTTATGATGATAATGACTCCAAGTTAATGCATAAGATTGTTTATTTTCAACAGTTGATATGTTTATATTAATTCTACAAGTAACAATTCCCCTTCTTTGATAAAATTTACACTTCATTTTAATTTATTATTTTCAATGAACATTTTTTAAAAAAAAGGTAGCAGATAACCTTACAACGACTGTTGATTAATTGTACCAACCTAGGTTTGGCTTCATGTGTTTTAGAATGGCTCCATAGACATGTTAATAACTTGCTGCTATTTTCTATGGTCAAATTAAGCCAATCAAATGGATTGAAACAAATCTAAGGCCCAGTTTCATAGTCAAATTTAGTACGCCTCAAGTGCGGCGCTACACTAAGTACATGACGACACCTACCTAAACTAGGATGGAATGGGCCGTTCTCGCATAGGAAACTGGCCCATTCCATTCGAGTTTAGGTAGGTGTCGTCTTGTACTTAGTGTAGCGCCGCACTTGAGGCGTACTAAATTTGACTATGAAACTGGCCCTAACTCTCTGGTAAGGTTTACTATAAGAACTTATGGAAGGCACCGTTTATTCATTTGACGATCACATAAAAACAGTAGGCTATTGTAAACACAGCGCCAAGTTTAACCAATGGTTGGACTTTACGAGCAGTTAAGTTGCGATAACTTTGACGAGACATTGTAGTATTGGGTCTTGTTTCACTGTTAACCAGCTGTGTTGTGTTAGGAACTGTCACAAGAGGAAGACCGTTACTTTCCGCGGGATACAGCTATTTCCAAATTCTGAGGGCTCCAACAAGATAAGTATCCTACAGGCAACTTGTTTTTGGTTCTGGATGGTGCTGTGATAATCTAAAGGAATTAAATTTAGGATTGCTTCTGCCCATTCCTTATCCATATTTGAATTTTGAGTGAAATGATTCTAGAAAAGTAGGTAAGAACATATATGAGCTAATAGCTTGAAATGCTTGAATTTGTTGATTCCATCACATATCTGGGTTTAACTATCGATAAACATCTGATATGGGAAAGACACATTAACATTATTATAAAAAAAACTAATCCCAGTCACTGGAGCTATAAGTAGGTGTGCATATATATTAAAAAATTATGTTAAACTTTAACTTACTACCTACTCAATGGTTCACTCACATTTAACTTATAATATGAGCAATATCTAGGGTCATGCAACAAATTCAAGACTAAAAGAAATTATTAGCTCTCCAAACTATAACAATTAGAGCAATTTATCTCTTACCATTTAGTAAATATAATTCCCTGGAGATTTATACTCATTTAGAGTTAATGCCACTCGAAAAATTGATTATTTACCCCGAGTGAGCAAAGTCTCTTCGGATTGTGTATATACAAACTTTTTAATAATTAAAAGAAAACTTGTTTTAAACACTTTTGTTAGATAAATCTACACTTTGAATTAAAATTAATCATCTCAAAAAGATATTGAAACGCTATATTTGTTGTTAAGTGTTTGAAAAAACTTTAAGCATAGGTCCGTGAAGAGCGCAAGCTCATTTGTGACGTGCTTGTTTTATTTTAAAACAAAAAAAAACTATAAATTTTTAGTATATAGGTATAAAAACCTGAACCTCCCTCCGATACGTTCAGGTACCCTTTGAGCGCAATTTGTTCTCGAGTCTCTGCTGGCTTGAAACCCATACTGGTGGACACACTGTATGAAGTAAGGTAGTGAAATTTGGTTACTAATACTTATTAATAAGTATATTTATACATAGTATCAATGCCGATAAACTATTGCAAGCAATATGGTAACATTTTGTCAATAGTAAGAGCAGAAATAATTGTTATATTTTCAAAACTTTCATTTCTATTGCAAATTTTGGGTGACCTGGTGGTCTAGGGGTAAGGTGTTGGACTTCTGTGCTGGGGGTGCGGGGTTCAATCCTCGGCCCCGGCACAGATTTATCTGATTGCCAAATCCTTATTTCACCTCTGAAATGATGTGTATTAATCACAACTTGTGAATGTGGGGAATGCCTAGCCTCCACCGTGGTTCGGATCCCACGTTAAACTGTAGGTCCTCCATTTCATCTCACAATCACCCTATAATTACACATTCACGTAAGTGCGTACAACCCGTTTTGATATTATCTGCTAGTTTATATCAATTAAATAATCTAAGGATTGAAAATGAACGTTATTTTGGAGGAAGTTCACCCACAATCGCGTTGAGAGAGGATGGGAAAACCATTTCGAATAATCACATTTAGAAACTCCCTCAATGTGAAAGGTTGCAGTCTTACCTTGACGGCTTATACTATGGCCCTCATTTATAGGCTATACCATAGTGGAGCCATGCAAGGTTATCTTATTACCTTTCAGGGTTAACGAAGTGTAACCTACATAGCCCAGACTCCTGCCTTTCAATGGATAAGCCTTTCAATAATGGATAAAGAGGAAATTAACCGTCATTGTTGTGTTAGTATTATAGAATAGTCACATAATAAGAGCCACTACCAATCCAACACTGACTTCAACCCGTCAATTGTTACCGAGTGCAATGTAAATCTCAAGGCTGCGTGTACCATTGTAGTATGCAGATCAGTCACAAGAGACTCCAATAGTTCCTTGAAAGTTTCCCACTCTATAACCATCCAGTGATGACGTAGCTATCCACATCCTCAATAATATCATATTAGAAGAGAAGCTACTTGGCCGATAACCAAACAGGAAAACTGGACCCATTCAACGAGAATACGTTGAGCATACACAAGTGATGTGTCGCTGATGAAAGACATGGAATGACAATTACGGTCCACCCCCAGCCATGACTCAGATACACTTCGACCTTATAATACAATTGGACAAGCCATTTTTTTAGCATCAAGTCTTACTACCCATTCGGGGTCTATACGCTATGTACTAATTACGTTAATATGAGGATTAGGAAGGTTACATTTTGAAGAATTGTATCCACATTTGCGCGAAAATCTGAGAGAGAAAAAAATTGGAAAATCCATCATCAGCACACTCGACCGAGATTCGAACCTTGATCTTCCCGTCATCTGCAGTCTAGGCTCTTGCGAGAGTGACGCCTTAGACCAATCGGCCACCGAGGCTCGGTACAAGTAATTACATGGACTGTCAAATTGTAACTTTATTCATTCATTTCTCTTATAAATTCTTCGACACATTAAGAGCTTGGATTGTATGAAGACTTTATCAAATTTAAATATGCGTTAATAAATTACACTTGGTCATGGTAATCAAAACTGGGACCCTTGATTCAGTGTTCAGACCCTCTGCCATTGAGCTAACATACACATCTCGATTACTATGTGAGGAAACAAGCTTACCTTAGTGGACATAATGAAGACTAAAAGACATGTAATGTTATTATTTTCTGCACCGTGTCTCACTACCTGTTCGGGCGACCCGCATATCAATAAGGTAGTGGTTTGGAAGATAAAATTTTGAGTAAATATACTCAAATTAGTGTGGTAGGAGAGATGGCAAACATTTATGGAAAACCACCCCCCAGTAAACCCTAAACAGAGATTCTAACCCCAATCAAATATACTTTTTAAAATCACCGTGAAAAATGTTTAATGTCTTATTACAAAACAAGAATCCCAATAATAATCACAAAAGTAGATTTTTCGAAATGTTTGGATGAATTATATTTTTATATCTATTCTATTTTTTAAACAAATCTATTTAAAATTTTCAGGCATCTTTAGTATATCTTAAATGTAAATATATTTGAAAAAGCCATATTTAAATTTTTGAGCGTACTTTTAATCATAATATTATTGACAATATATTTTAAAGAACATTTTATGTTGTTAGGGCATGAACATCCTAGGTCTCATTATAAAACATATTTTAGTGTAATCCATTTAGTTATGTTTAATATATGTGTACGTAAATGGAGTGTACACAGACACCCACAGTGGACGACCGTGGCCACGTACAGTCCAGTGCAAACCTGGATGTTAATAGTACAAATTTTACCCACTTCAGTGGCCGCATGGACTAACGCGCCACTCTCGCTACTATCGATGACGGGGAGATTGAGGTTAGAATCTCAGTCGGGCGTACTGATGATAGTTTTTCATTCTCCTTACACGCAAATGCGGGTATAATTCCTCTAAATTTAGCCTTCCAAATACCTAAAATCATTTGCGTAAATAGTAGATAAACGTATAACATGAAAAGGTAGTTAGACGTGATGCTAAAAAAAATGTCTGGTTTAATAGGAAGAACTTTATAGAAAATATCAACTTTTTTTTTGCTGTAAATATTGATAGTATTATATTACATTATTACTGTTATTTTATAGTTATGACACAGCTGCAAACCACATGACTTGATATACCCTAATACATTTTCTATAGAGTATATTAGGCTAAATATACATAGATCCATCATATAGTGTGTTGAAAAACGAATGGAAACGGGGAAGAGGTAGGGGACAAAATGTGCCAGCAAACACTAAATTCAAACAAATGATGGTTGCGAGTAACCTTTTTCGATAAAATTTGCAAATCAATAAATTGCTAAATAATACCTGGTCTAGCAGACCCAATGTTAGTTACAGATTCAACAACCAAGCGCTGTAGTCAATAAGTGAGTGTTAGAAGAGAAATGGAATCGTTTTTACTTTTATGTAAGTAGCTCATTTGATATTGTCTCGGGTGTTAATGCCTTTAAGAGAGAATAAACTGAAGTTATATCAATTGCATTTGTTCCATTTAAATAGTTTCATATCTCTTGTACACATACACTCAGAATTCACCGGCCCAGTGAACACAACTTTTTTTATATTAATTAATAACGAAAATCTCTCCACCAGGATTTCTAGTGTTTCCTCTCTCTAAACAACAAGTAACCTTGAAGTAAAGGATTAATAGAAAGCATAATGATGCCCTGCCTTCTTATTAATACCATATCTGTGGTTTATGTAGGTAAAATAGGAATCATCCTTTTAAATTTAAATCAACCGTACCAACTTGAGTCCATCCACTAGCTTGTTCTTCATATATATTTATACATTCAACGGCTTGTGTTCCAGCAAACTCTCTTTGTATCTAGATAAAGCCACAAAGAGGAGGCACGTGGTAATGTGGGCGTATCGTGAACTATGGCGGAGGTGTCTCGTATAGACAACAATAGGTCAAGAGGGGGACCCCCACCCAACCCTAGTCTTTACTCTACAATAGAGGTAACAAAAGAAGACCACACCTCGACACTCAGGTGAACGTTTCTCACGTTCCGGATCAACGAACACATCCTTACACCCCTCACCGGGGTAAGTGGGCCTCTTATGGCAGAGGATAGAGATGGACCTTATCCAGTATACATTTGAACCAAAAACTACCAATAAATTTTACCAAAAAATGTTCCTATAGTGGTTTTATATAAACTATTTACAAAGGTAGTTTATGCATTTGTTAAAGCTTTTAGCCTACTACAATACTTGAATATTAAAATACCCGGTCCACAAGACCGGGAAACTTCGACACTTTCACCTTTAACGAATATGGGCTGTATCCGATAGTGAGTGTGAGCTGAATTCGCTTCTTTGGAGCTCATTTTGATATTTCTTCTAATATAAACGTTCTTGGGATAATTTAAATTAAACTAAAGTGTAAACTTTAAAAGTTGGAATATCTCACGGGTACCCATTAAAGAAAATTAAAATGTTCTATTTAGCATTTCTAAGTTAGTTCTCTTTCTTATCATCAATGCTGTACATGGGACATAAAATGAAATGCGAGCGTAAGCATTGTGTGTATGTAGAATATAAAGAGAGTATCAGGGAAGAGGAATTACAAGATTGTGTAGTATACTATACAACCCACGTACCACACCCACTTTAAATCAATTAAGTTGGCAACACTGTTAGATGATAAGATACAACAATTATTAAGTTTTAAAAAGGAACTAAGCGAACGAATAAAAAAACATGAGGGGTAGAAAAGAGACATCTCCAACAGTACCATTAAGGGTGGTTTCCTTCCTTCCTCTGGATGAATGCAGGAGTGTAATTAACAACCACCCCTTGTGCCCTGCTTCCATGAATGAGATAACCTTGCTGGAATCCATATTCCCTAGTGTCACGCACAGATAGCTTAATATTACCCATTACACTCTCATTACACTTAATCGTTAATGTCGTTGAGGAGCAAAGATTTCTAATCACGACCAGGTGCAATGGGGATATTTTCACACATATTATTACTGTGATTTCTCCATCCATTATTCACTACAATGCAGGTACAAATCCTCTGCACATCGCAGTTGAAAAAATTAGAAAAAGTCACCAAGGAGGCTGATTAACAACGGAGTGCTTGGACGCGTTGCAGAAGCCCAGAAATTTCACGTTATTTAAGATGTGGTTTTCTTACCCCAAATTATGGCTCAAGCTTAAATGGTGATAAAATGTATCAACTGATTCCTATTTAAATTATTTAAATTATTTATCTCCAAACGAAGTTTTACGTGACATCGCAATTACAAAACTGCAATTATAAAACCAAAGAAAATTGTTGAAAACATATAGGCCTATATAGCCAAGGCCCTGAATTTATTGAAAGAAGAATGATAGCAAAAATGACCTAAACATTTTAAAAAAGACTTAAAAGATACAAAAGTAGACCTAAAAAGATTAATAAAAAAATTATAATGAATTCACACCACTAAATAAACACGTACTTTACAAATTTAAATTAAAAAATATACATGCAAAAAAAACTTTAGCAATTAAAACCTGAAACACTGCTAAATATGAACAGTGATTAACGAATATCTGCTTCAGAAGCAATAGCCCCCTTCCCGTTCTCAACATTGCCCTTCTAGTACTCTACTTTGCTACTTGGGAATTTTTCTAATTTCGAAATGCTTAGAGTTGGGAAAAACACTGGTTCACCCCTCCCCCCTCCCCCCCAAAAAAAAAATCGTGCAAAGACGCTGGAAATAGCACCTCTAAAGTCTTGATAATGTTTTGCAAGATACAACTACTTTTACTGTTACTAATGAAGAAAAGAAGACGAAGGAACAGAAGAATGAGTATACATCTCCACGTAAGGACAATAGCTTATATTGTACATTATCTGACGAACTGTGCGCCGACGAAAATAAATTATTCAATTATTTCCAGATGTCAAGATCATCATTCCATGAACTGCTAGGCTACATAAAGTTTTATATGTACTTTTAAAGAATTAAAAATAAAAATAAAAAAATAATTGATTTTATAACGTTAATTGAATAAATACTTATGTAATCCCAATATATTGTTTAATTATAAAATGCAAGTGGGGTCCTCGAATGAGGTCAGTTTCGTGAAAATGGCTTTTTAGTATAAACGGCTACATTTGAAACCATAACCCCCCACACCACAACCCTCCCTACATCGTGTGAAACAAAAAGTTTCACCCGAATTTCTGGGTCGGTTTCACGCTCTGCAACTCGATGGAAACTGTTTCCAACCACAAAATCGATTGCAGATTACTATGAACGCTCCCATTTGAACCAATGTATTTTAGTTTCACGTGAGTTTCCTAGTACAAAGGCATGCTAAGGTAATACTACACGGGGCAACTTGTTGCGTGCAACTAGTTGACAGAGAGTTGACCGACTCTTGTCTGCACAAATTGTTAAGTGCAACTGGTTGCCGCCACCATTCGCGAGCGTCATCTCGGGAAAATGGCGTCGTAGAATGAGAAACTATAAAAAAAAAACTGATTTTGGTTGGAAGAATAGTAGAGAAAATTCGAACATGTTTATTTCCAGCCAACATTGATAACATTTCTCTATATTATTTGTGTTATTTTATAGTAATTAATAATATCTATCAAAAATGACAGCTGCATATCACATGGCTTGATGCATGGATATATTAAAAAAATTCTAGTAACTTTAGTAACTAACTTCTACTGTTCTTCCTAACAAAGTCATAATATATTTTTGTTTGCCTTGCTTATAAAAAAAGACGAGGGCCAAGAAAGATGTACGCATGTACATATGATATTATCTTCAAAACTGGATAAGGGTTTGTACCATACGTCATTTGAGGATATATGGACAATAACACTTTTTTAATTACTTTCATATTTCTAAATAATCTTTTTATTATAATTGCTGAACAATATAAAAGAAGACTTCGACATTCAAATGAGAAGGAGTATTCCACCAGATTTTGCAGCTGCGCATGCAATTAGTTGCATAGTGTAATAGGTTACATTTAAAAGAATGCCCCAGCTTGAGTGCGGACAACTAAAAGGTGACCATGCTATTTCACTTTATGGAAACTCTCTGCAACTAATTGCCGACCATGCAACCGAAGTTTCATCGTGTAATGACTTTCATTTAAACCAATGCTCCTCACATTTTCGTCAACTAGTTGCATGCAACAAGCTGCCTCGTATGTACATACATCTTCCTTGGTCTGCGTCTTCTCTTTTTATAAGCAAGGCAAAAATAAATAGTTCCTCATTCCTCGACGCCATTTTCCAAAGATGACGCTCACCAATGGTTGCAACAACTAGTTCCACGCTACAAGTCGCCCCGTTTAATAGGGCCCCAAGGGCTTAACTCTCGCAAATGACTTTTCTGTCAACGATGGGGAGATCAAGGATCAAATCCCGGTCAGTTGTACTGAGGAAGGTTTTTACTAAATGGTTTTTAATTCCCTCTTCATGCAAATGTGAGTACACTTTCTCTTGATTCAAATTTATACATCGCTAACACATTAGAGTAGTGCATGTGTGTAGAATGTATATAAGTAGTAAGTTGGGATGCTAAAATAAATCAATATTTTAAAATAGTATGTTTAAAGGTCGTCTGATAGAGTTAAGGTCATTCGGGCATCAAAATTTTGTTGCGCAGTTTTTAACAAGTGTATAATAAGCTATAAATAATGATCCAAAGATTAAAAATCATTACATTTCACGAGTTACAAGGGTTCAAACTGGTTATTTTATGCTTTTTCCGTACTATTATTAAGGTAAAGTAATTAATGTATGTTGCTAAAATGTAGTATAGGCCTAACTGTTCTTATGAGTTGTACATAATAAAACATTAATGTTAATAACATACTAATAACATTAATAACATATATAATTAATATTAAAATAAAGTATTAATTTTTTTTTACATCCACTACCAGCCTGTGGTGTGGGTCACTTTTTTATTCAAGCCATATTTTTCCACTTACGGCTTGTTAGACCTGTCATAACTTCATATGCTATAATATAATCTAACTTAAGATTAAAAGAGAAACAACATCCAGTACCCAGCCGTTAATTTATCACTGTGAAAGGGCAGACCCACATTTCACCAATGATAAATCTTTCAGCCATGCCGGGAATCGAACCCGAGTTTCTCTGCTCAGTAAACAGACATACTATCGACTGACGACTGAGCTAAGATATATGATTGATTAATATGTATCAATATGTAATACATATTTCATATTAATACTATTACTCTAATTATTGCAATAAAGTAGTTATATTATTAATTTATTTATTATTTCATGTGTACACCTCATATGACTGTCTAGTTATTAATTTAAGCTCAATACATTAATTATGCCTACCTTAGTACGCAAAAATCATAAAATAGCAAGTTTGACCCCTTATATTTTGTGAACAGTAATTGTTTGAAACCAGGGAATCACTATTTATAACTCAGAACTATACACTCGTTAAAAGTGTACAATAAATTCTTAGTGGCCGAATTACCTTAAGAGAAAGTGATGTAGCCTTAACCCACGTATCCGCCTTATAGCTCCCCGTTTGCTACGTTAGATATTCACATGCCTCAGCCTGAGGCAAGTGTGCAAGTGTCTGAGGACGTAAACATGTTTATTGCCATTCCAGCCGAGCTCACGTCACTCTAGCGCGCGTGTGCGTGTGTGCAAGGTGATGAATAAAACTACCTCATCTGGACTGTAGAAACGCGCACCATGCCATCACTAGAGATTATCAAGGGTGACCACATTACATCGCAACACTTTCCGTTCCTTATTGACTCTCAAGGGGTGTTCTGGAGTTCCGGTCTCAGTTGGATGATTGGAAGTTTCAGTTTTTATTCCAGGCGAATTCCGAATTAGCTACACTTTTTGATGGTATTTCTCTTCACGCTAAAGCAATCAGTTATTCTATTAAAGGTGTATTTTGCAATCATACAAGACTTTAATTTAGCAATCTATGCTTTGTGTCTTATTAACATGGCTTATACCCTTTATTAAGTTTTAAAATTACTTTGCCTTTACAGATTTTCAAGACGAAAAGATTATGCATTTTCCATGGTATTTAATATACGATATGATTAGAATATGTCGTTATTTTCTTAACAATATTATTGTTATTATTACTATGCAAAAGAATGTCACAAAATCACACGAAACAAAGATGAAACCCATAGTTTACAATGACTTATACTCTTCTACTTAGTATTTTGAAAATTATTGCAAAAATAGCATCTTCAAGATTTCTCATTTTCACAACAAATGTATCGACATTTCTAGTCTTTTTCCCCTGTTTTACAGGTGCTAATCAACCCTAATTACTCATCCGGGCTATTCACCTATTTACACAAATGATATAAATATATACTCTAGGGTAAATTTACCCACGTTCACATTGAGAAAGAATGAGAAGCCATTGAGAGGGGAGGAGTGAGAACGTTGGTATACCATGCACGGATTTGAACCTTAACCTCATCATCACCAGAAAACTAAACTAGACGAAAATGGTACCTAAAAATCTAATTGTATAACATATACTAACCTCCGGAGGCTATATAATTTACATCATATTATCATGTATACTAGCCTTTAGAAACTAATTTAAATTCATAGGTTGTATAACTAGTCCTTATAAATCTATTTCACACTATTGATAGTTGTACAACCAGCGCTTTCAAACCAATTTTACACAATTAATGTAGAACTGGACCCTTGTGGGTAAATCAAATACTATAACTGATTACAAGGACTTCCGTGATATACCGCATCAGAGGTGGAACCAAGATTCCTTTTTCTTTTGACAACTTTCCCATTATTAAAACAGAAGAAGGGGCACCCGTGATTGTCCCCCCCTCCCCTCCACGCCTACCCCCGGCTGAGAGGTTGCATAAATATTAGAAGTAGGCTAATCCCACCCAAAGCTAGCGCTCAAACCGTGCCCCCAGCTAACAGAGAGTTATTGAATATAACTAATAAACCAATATGTAGCGCCCGCCACTAAGCCACCTGCTAACTTTAGGGTTGGTGTTTGGCGCATGAGTGAGCAATTCCAAGCGCAGTCACCATTCAAATCGTCAAGTGTCCACCCACGAATTTGAATATTATTATTTTTTATTTCGTATCTTATTTTCAGTAGGCAAGGATTGTCTTAAAAGGCGTCTTTTGAGGCTTCAATTTAATCATTTATCCAAGGGAGGACCTCCGCCTTACTGGGTGGTATTCCATAACCCTCCGTTTTGCCACCCCCTCCCCCTCCTACTGGAGAAAAATTTTGCGGATGCCCTTGGACAGAAGATTTACTCAATGGAATGAATGGTAAACATTAAACACCACAATTCAGATTCCAGAGTATTCCCAAAGGCTTTACAAATGAAGCTGCACTATCAGTTATGGAGAGACTATATATTACAGTTCAATTGTGAAAAATACAACTAACTGTACAATATTTTAGAGTAGACATGTCAAACATGTGGGCCTGGAATTTTGGAATGACAACTTTCCACACTCGGTCCACGTATGACATTTCATTCAGAGGCGTTTACAGTTTGGATAGCTATTGATAAATCCTACCTACGTTATTGTAAATAAAACTCTGTGTCGCTTTGTGGCAGCGGCCTATCTTCCTATACAGATGACTCCGCCAACACAAATTGTCAAGTAGCAGCTCTGTAGCAAATACTCTTTATAAAATCATGTGAGCAAAGATTGTGAAATCAAACCCTGGATTTGCTACTGGCCGCATACTCGACCACCAAATTATCGCCTACTGATATTTTGTCATTGCTACAATCGCGGCTTCCGTAATCAGGTCTGTGAAGTTATCACTACACCGATATCTTAGTTCCTGCTACTTTTGATATCGGATCACAATAACAAATTCACCGTCAGTCTTACGATCACCGTCTATGAGAAGAATTGTAATGAGTTTTGTGTCTTATCCCTATCTAACTAAACTGGTATATGATAAACATTATGTCCAAGACTAGTACTAGTATGAATAAAAAAAATCTCTCTTGAAGAAGAAAATCTTAGTTTTCAAGAGACATTAAAGTGAAGAGTAAAATATTATTCCTGGTAGGTAGAAATTCTATTTCAGTTGGTAAGGAGTGCCATCTTAAACGGCCTTTTGATACAAATCACAATTAAACTATAGTCAATACGTTTTGAAACTTTGTGAAAAGTAGTTGGAATAGTGGAAATGTATTCTTCAAAATCAACAAAATGTGTTTACCAAACTTGTTGCAAATAATGCGGCTGCTGTAGAACTTATCTAATATCACATTTAATTGCAAGTTAATCAAAACCATTTACTGAAGGGGAATTTATTTATGTATGCGTGATTAAAACAGAGGAAGAGTTGTGTGCCCATAACAAATAACAAAATTTAAAAGAATAATTATTTTAAGTCGAAATACTGTATCTAGCAGAATATATGAAATATCCGATGATTTGAGGGACGAGCATAGTTCATTTATATCAAAATTTGAGGCCTATTTCATTGAAAACAAGTACAGATATTTGGTATATCGCTTAGTTGGCAGGTCAATATTAACTGGTCAGCATATATCTTCAATTTTGAATATTACATTAGCTCAAAACATTATACCAAATTTTGATTATTTTCTATCTGGAAAACGATACCAAGGGTCCACAAAAAATATAAAGTATGTAGGCCTAACATTAGGAAATTATGATTTTAATATACCTATTTTTTATGTATTATATACTAATATAATATATTATGCAACCTCTTGCCATTGAGCAAATGGTCCTAGATCTGACTCTCAATTTTATTGGTGAAATTAAGACTTCCTATATCACAGTGATGAATTAATGGTTGGAGGACTGAATTATGTGGGTTATATTGTCAGAGGCACACTCCTGCTATAAGGCCATGGGCACATTCCTGTTCTATAGTCATGGGCACACTCCTATTCTAGAGTCATTAACACACTCCTGCTCTATAGTCAGGGCCATATTCCTATTCTATAGTAATGGGCACACCCCTGTTCTAGAGGCATGAGCACTCTCCAGTTCTGGTATCAAGGGCACACTTCTAGTCAAGGGTGCATTTTTATCCTAGAACCAGGGGTATACTTCTGTTCTAGAGTCAGGTGCGAATTCCTTTTTTTAAGTCATAATCACACTCCTTTAAGAGAGTCAAGGGCACACTTCTTTTCTAGGGTTAAAATCACACTTATGTTCTAATGTCAAGGGCACACCTATGTTCTAATATCAAGGGAGACCTTTTTCTCTAAAGTTTAGAGAACCCTTCCTACTAATTAGCTTTATTTTCTCATTTAATTTGATCAAAGGTTAATTTAAAGATGGATTTTAAGAAAACACAAATTGTAATACTAATTTGTTTAAAAAGTCACGTTGAAATGGATATTTGACATGATAAAATACAACACTACATTTGTTAAAAAAAATTAAAAGCCATTTTTGGTTATTTTACTTAAATTTAAGTGTATGATTTGGATTGTATAATCCCTGCTAGGTCCAGTAACCTTATTTTATTTTAAATAAATAAATACGTCTATAAAAGTTTAAAATTACTAGTTTGTGGCGCAAAGGCCCGTTAAGTTAGTTTACGAATGGTGTGTTGATTTAATCAGTTGGTTTATGTGATGTGTGCGTAGTGGGTCTAAGAAGATGTTTAATCTAATCAGATTAGGCCTACAGGCCCATAGCCGGCCATTCAACTATTATTTCCTCAGTGATATGTGGAGCCCTTTTAGTAAGTTATCCCAACTTTCAAGATATCACATTTCATGTATTCCAGTCTTAATCGTCCGTGTCGAAGCAAATGAGCGTGCGCGAGTCACTAACGATATTGTTTTAACTTCCACCTTTATCGTCACACGTTGACCAAAAGGTATGGATGAGTCATCCTCAGGGTGACATCTGAACAATGACTTGCGTCACACAGTCAGGTGTTCGTGGTTTCAAAGACAAACACCAGAAGTCCGTAGTAGGAACTGCGAGAGAATGTAGGTCTACTCTCTGGCCCGTATGCAAGGACGATGCTGAGCATGGCCAGAGTACAGGCTGAGCACTAGAAGATCATGAGGCCTGTCGTGAAAACAGCTGTCTCGATCGTCTATGCGCGCAGCGCCATGTTGTGGAAATATTCTCTGAGTACGGGCAGAGTATAGCCTGAACCAGCCCGGGACCAGATTTTGGCGAGACTCAAGATATTGCGTCATAGATCGTACTAGCACGAGGCTCATACTCTGCCTGTACTCTGGCTGTGCTCAGCATCGTCCTCACATACGGGCCTCAAGTTTACCGTGAAAGGTAGCCAGCAGTCTTACTTTGACAAACTAAATTATGGTCTTAAATATATGCGGTGTCGCGCCATAGTGGAACCAAGCAAGGTAAGCTTGCTACTTTACCCGGTAAACTGAGGGTACGACCATCCAGTTCAAATAAAAATCTTTGCTATGCTTGCCCTAAGAAGAACCATTTTCTGACATTTTAGGACAAACTGTCACTAGCTCTATTTTTAAAATACTTTATACTAAAGCAATAAAGAGGAAGGCAGAGGTTCAGAAATACCGAATTATACAAGAACCTGTTTGTTTATTCAAAATATGGTTTACGCCAAAATAGAAGTAAAAGGTTTCAACACATACCTATAGGTGACCTGGTGGTCTAGGGGTAAGGTGTCGGACTTTTGTGCTGGGGTCTGGGGATCAATCCTCTGATTGCTCTGATCAACTGATTGCCAAACCCTTCCTTCACCTCTGACAAGACGTGTATTAATCACAACTAGTGAATGTGTTGAGTGCCAGGCCTCCACCGTGGTTCTGATTCCACGTTAAGCTGTAGGTCCTCCATTTCATGTCACAATCACCCTACCATTACACATTAGCGTAAGTGCGTATAACCCGAACGAGGCGAGACTCAAGATATTGCGTCATAGATCGTACTAGCACGAGGCTCATACTCTGCCTGTACTCTGGCTGTGCTCAGCATCGTCCTCACATACGGGCCTCAAGTTTACCGTGAAAGGTAGCCAGCAGTCTTACTTTGACAAACTAAATTATGGTCTTAAATATATGCGGTGTCGCGCCATAGTGGAACCAAGCAAGGTAAGCTTGCTACTTTACCCGGTAAACTGAGGGTACGACCATCCAGTTCAAATAAAAATCTTTGCTATGCTTGCCCTAAGAAGAACCATTTTCTGACATTTTAGGACAAACTGTCACTAGCTCTATTTTTAAAATACTTTATACTAAAGCAATAAAGAGGAAGGCAGAGGTTCAGAAATACCGAATTATACAAGAACCTGTTTGTTTATTCAAAATATGGTTTACGCCAAAATAGAAGTAAAAGGTTTCAACACATACCTATAGGTGACCTGGTGGTCTAGGGGTAAGGTGTCGGACTTTTGTGCTGGGGTCTGGGGATCAATCCTCTGATTGCTCTGATCAACTGATTGCCAAACCCTTCCTTCACCTCTGACAAGACGTGTATTAATCACAACTAGTGAATGTGTTGAGTGCCAGGCCTCCACCGTGGTTCTGATTCCACGTTAAGCTGTAGGTCCTCCATTTCATGTCACAATCACCCTACCATTACACATTAGCGTAAGTGCGTATAACCCGAACGGGTAGTAAGACATGGTGCTAATAACAATAATAACATACCTATAGCATTAAAATACTTGTATTTCAAGATTTCTATTTTCTCTCAAGATCTCTAAAAGAGAAATATTGTCAAATAAATCGAACTCAGGATTTTGATAAATTTAGACGTTTTATTACTCCCTAAAACATAAAATTATTTTTTTCGATGACGTTTATCTGTCAGTTTATCTGTATCTCGATCCAGAACATAAACCATTTTACCGATTGAGCTAAAAAAACCTTTGTTTCTAGGGTTTTAATAAAGTAGCCTAGATAAATTGTTTGGAATTAGATATTCAACTCTAAAATTAAGAGTAAAGTTTTAACGAAGGCAAAAAAGAGGAAAATCGCTTTTCTTGAAATCCGTTATAACGTTTATGACTAAATTTTGTATCTAGGCATTGCTTAGCACTACAAACAAAATTTTGTTCTAATTTTTTAAGAAAAGACCCATTTTAAAAACAAATTATTCTTCAAAAATGACCTTGAAGATTTAGTTCAAAATTGACGTATGGAGACTGTTTTTAATGATGAGTAAAACTTTGTTTTTATTAAATTTTATAAATTAATTGTTTTTAATTATGAATAACATTCTTTTTTTATTTTTACAAATTAAAAATTATTTGAGAGTGAGAAATAACTGAATTTGGAAACTTTTTATTTTTTTAAAAATATTTGAATACCGTAGCTTTGTTTAAAATGTATAAAGATGATATAAAGTGTTTTAGTGATTAACAAACTGATAGGCCTATCTTGGTTTTTCTGAGTTATGTTTGGATTAATGAAATCCTATTTTTGAAAGCTATTCTCAAAGCTATAATAATAAACTATACAATCAAATCTGTACGATTGTGTCGTACCATTTATTTTTAAATGCAAACCGACTAAGGAAAGACTTGTCAAAACATATTTTATCTTTAAATAAGGAACTATCATTGTGTCATAGACACTGCCGTATTCGATTTTATTTTTTCAGTCCTTAGATCCCTCAAGTAATAAATAGTTGATGCCAAATGATAATAGAAGAGGCACTACAACGTACCCTCGTTGATCAATTTCAACCTTTCTAATATCACATCAAGTATTTGTGATAGCCAGGTTATTATAACCTTGTGTTCGTAAAAAAAACTTTCAATTCCTCGATATATTGTTGCACTCTGAAAATAAAATCGATAAGTAGCGACAATGTAATAGCTGGTATATCTACCTTTTCATGTAATTTCAATAGCGACAACGTTGGTTGAGTGAGTCACGCGTAGGGATGTGGTATCGAAAGAAAAGTATCGATAGTGTCAGCAGAAAACTATCGATACCTTATAAGTATCGAAAGATAAATTTCGATAGCAGTAAGTATCGGTATAGAAATTTTAATTTGGAAAAATATATTTTTATCAAATAATAATTTCAACTTTTACATAGTAATAAAGATAGTATTTTCGTATTTATTTAAACACTGAAAATTATAATGATTTAGTCATATTTTAGTAGGCCTATATCTAGGTCTATCACGTCTATGTTATGTGTTGAAACTTGGAAGGTATGATATTATATAATATTGTGTAGTGGATATTATAAAAGGTTTTACCATACTAGCTTTCAAAATGTCTACAAAAATTTAGCTGATGGAAAGTTATTTAATAGTTAAATATATTGGTAGTATATTTTTTCAATCTATTTTGTAGCCGTCTTTAAAAAAATAAACATTTAATCCCCGCATGAGTGAAGATAACTAAAATGTTGTTTCTTTCGATACCGATCCTATACCGGAGTTTGAGTACTAATATTAGTAAAAGTATCGGAAAAAATACTAGTATAAAAAGGAAAATATCGATATTAGTAAAGTATAAATACTTTTTTCACATCCCTAGTCACACGTCAAAGATGTATTTGTTTCTGTAGCGCGCAGCTCACGGGAGGGTTCATCATCAAGTGTCATTATTTGTACATAATAGGTTGGTAAAAGTGGCCAGATAAAGTTTAAACTTGAAAGAAAAAATATTACCATGATTTATTCCTCGCACAGACTATATCTTCGTTTAGTAGCGTTAATAGGGTAAGGATAAATAAGGTAAAGTTTAGAATAACTGTATCCACATTACCGAAAAGGTAGAGTGGAAATCATCTAGGAAAAAAAAACACCCGAACGAGATTAAAACCTGAACCTCACCATCCCTCGCACCACAGATGCTTGAGATGTGTGCCCACCTATTTGTTCCGGAAAAAATGTTTATGAAAATCAATGTAGAAGCCAATGCTAAAAGAACAAGTATACCTAATTACTTACTTAATTTAAAATGCTCCTCTTTACAGTAAACTAATCGTTGAGAGTTTTAGTGCGTCTGTTTGATAATACCTTTATACTCAGAGCTGTACATTATTATCCTCACGAGCTCTAAACGTGAGTTGTAAACATGTTTGCCTGAAATACAGCTTGTTGGGAGGGAATCTCTTACATCATCAAGGTCATTTGCTGTGGACTGTCTGAACGCGCGGTTAAACACGGGGGCAAATAGTTATTGTTATTATTAATTACTATTATTATTTGCACCACGTCTTACTACCCGTCCGGGCTATATTATTATTTGCACCACGTCTTACTACCCGTCCGGGCTAAACGCACTTACGCTAATGTGTAATGGTAGGGTGATTGTGAGATGAAATGAAGGACCTACAGCTTGACGTGTAATCCGAACTACGGTGGAGGCCTGGCATCCTACACATTCACAAGTTGTGATTAATACACGTCTTGTCTGAGGTGAAGGCAATCAAATAAATGTGTGCCGAGACAGAGGATTGAAACCCGGACCCTTAGCACAGAAGTTTGACACCTTACCCCTAAACGACCAGGTCACCGGGAATATATTTATTTGAAATGTAAGGAAAAAATAATTTTAGCTTTACATTTATATTTTATATAAGAGCCCACCCAAAATAAATAAGTAGGCATATGTGTAATTTAAATTCTGCACTCACCATTTTCTAGACGTTGGCGTTTGCAAGTTTCCAGTTTATATTTAATTGTAGTTTTATGATATATTAAACCTAATAAAAACATCCATATAGTGGAATCTAGAAAAAGAATCCAGTCCGGAAATTGGTGCTATTATTTGGTCAGTAAGCTGTAAATATCTCGCCTGCTTTCAAATAATCCAACTCGGAATAATACATAATAATAGTTTTACCATTTGTTTTTTATAGGTGTGAAACTTTGTTTCTTATTTTATATGACGAAAACAAATTCAGGGTGTTCGAAATCAAATTGTTTAGGAAGATATTTGGTCCAATAAGGGATGAGGCTACTAGGGATTGTAGGAGGATACAACACACCACCATGTGCATACCATGTACTAAACACAATACATTGTTAGGATAATAAAGCCTCGTATATTACGGTGAGCAGGACACGTATCACTAATGAGAGATTCTAAAACCTTGTTCAGGGTATCGACTGGCAAACTCAATGAGAAGAGACCATGGGGAGGACAAAATTAGAATGGACCTGAAAGATATAGGGTGTAGTGAAGTAGATTAGATAGAACTATTTCAAGATAGGGATAGATGGCATACTTTTGTAAGTGCATTAATGTAAATTTTCAAGTTCCTAATGCTTTAAAGTAAGCATATTGAGGGGGGCAGGTTAAACATAAAAATAGCTACTAAGTTTCATAGAAAATCTAATTTAAGCAGGCAGGTATGAGGACATCCCCAAAATTTCGGTTAGCAGGGAGGTAGCGGGATTTCACCATATAGCATATATAAATATATATGTATATGACATTTCAAAATAGCACCCCAGGAAATGTGGGGAAAGGGTATCTATAGTAAGAATTTTTTCACTTGGGAGAAAATTAAAATTTGGCAGACAGGTAAAGGAACCACTCCAAATAATCACAAAAAAATCTGTAACCCTTAAATTTGTTGATGCAACTACAGGATATAGGAATGGGCAGGCACGGATTCAGAGGGAGGGCGGGTCAAAGGATCAGTTGACCCCGCTGTGAAAGTTAGAAAACTAATACAAAAAACCAAATCAAAGTTCAAATTTTAAAAAGAAAATGTAACACAGATAAATTATATATATTTATTTTTCCACGCGCAGACACCTCTTAATCCTGGTCCACACGTTTGTTATTATCAAATATGAAGCTGAAAGATGGCCTTGGATCAAACTCCAAAGGACTTCTATTTGCATTATATTGTCAAAAGTTTGCCGCAAAATATCACATCAAATAACTGATAGATTAGAGGCATCCAACGGGTACAAAAAGTCAAGGGAGGAAAGCTTCAAATAGTTTCAAATAACTACTAAACTAGAAAAGAATCTATTTAAAAAAAATCAAGACAAAGACTAATAATAGCTTCTAGTGTGAACCATTTTTCAACAAAAATTTTTAGGAGGGTCATTTCAAATAGTTTATAGAACCTATCTGATTTTAAAAAAATTGGAAAGGATGACCACGGTTTAAAACATACATAAGCTCAAATATGAATGAGAAACTATTAAATGGCTCTACACGTAAATCTACATTGTAATTAACTTTGTTATTTATAATTATGACCCCCTATAAAAATCATCTGGATCCACCCTTGGGAGTGGGGGGAGGGGGTAGAGGGTAGAGTCAGCAAAATAGAAATTTGCTCCTAAAATTAACAAAAACAACCTCTTCTCAGTGTAGTAGAAAACTGAAATTTGTGATGAATGTAAAGGACCACTTAAAATAACCAAAATATTCTCATAATTTTAAATGGGACCCCAAGAAATAATGTAAAAAGAGGGGGTATATGAGAAAAACACACTTTTAGGTGGGGTTGAATTTTAAATTTGACAATAAGGTAAAACACCTCCAAAGAACTAAAAAAAAAAATATAGATTTCTAAGAGAGAATAGGAGAGTAGAAGGGAACGGAAGAAAATTTCCACAACTTTTCTGTGTGGGATAGTATTGAAATTTGGCAAGTGGGCTTAGGGATTGTTAAAGTCTACAAATAAACTTTAAAGTGCGAGAACTTGGAATTTCAACATGGAACTCCAAAAGATAGTAGGTGGAAAGTGGAAAAAAACCATTTAGGGTAGGTATAAAATTAAAGTTGCCATTAATGTAGAAAGATCACTCCAAATATTAAATTAGTTATATATAATTCCTATTTATAAGTGGAGACTGGTGAAATGGGAAGGCCTCAAAATTTCCGAAACTTAAAGAATTTTATAATTATTAATTTGGTGTAGTATTTATTTTTGTCAATCAGGTGTAAAATTACTCCAAACTTCAATGAATATTTAAACATTCTTAAATTTCTAATTTCTTTTCCATGTTTCCTAAAATATAAAACACTCCTATTAAAAACGTTTAAAATATGTCATTAAATGTAAAGGAAAAAACTTAAATAGCTTGAAGAGTATGAACATTTAAAATTTATATTGGGATATGGGAAACGGACATGACTAAATTTAAAAAAATAAAATTTATCAACACCTCATCGATGTGATCAAAATTTAAAATTTGGTGAGATGGTTATGAGAACACACCAAAAATAAGACCATTTTAAATTAAAAATGTGAGGTATGATGGTGAAATGGGGAATGAGAAAAAAATTTCAAAACTTATAGAAAACATAATTCTTCGTTATGGTGGAAAATATAATTTTGCAGATAATTATGAAAGTATAATTTATTGTAAATTTTAAAATCAAGCTCCACAATATCAATATTTGGGAAAACTATGACTTTAAAAAAAAACAATGTAAAAACCCTTCTAAGTATGTTTAAAAATGTTAACACTTTCAAACAGCTAAGAAAAAAATTGAAAAATAGTGACTATACGAAACTTAAAAATTGGTTAGAGAAATGCTAGAAACTAATCGAAAAAAGAACTTCTTATTTTGAAATAACATAGAAATCTGCATGTAGGTAAATATACCCTACCTGATAACCTTATGATGTCTGAATATATGGATTTTCAAAATTAAAAAGTGAGAAATGTAAGAGCTCGAAATTGAAACAACTATTTTCGGTGTGTTTGAAAATTGAAATTTTGGGGGTACGTGAAAGAGCCATATTAGATAACCAAATATGTCTTAAAATTTCAAAATTGGAATGTGGGACTCGAAAAGAGGAGAGGGACTAGAGTATCTTGAATTCCCGCCAAAGCTATTAGAAAATCCACATTTAAGCTCAGTATGAAATTTAAATTTGGCAAATTGGTAAAAAAAAAAACTCACCAAGACAGCAAAAAAAATGGAAAGTGTTGAAATTAAGACTAAGGGTCAAAGAATTATATCAAAGTTTGGGGAGAATGAAAGAGTTGCCTCTAAATTGCCAAATTAATTTTTTAAAAACATCATTCCTAGGTTTACATTGTGTTCGTTTGTGCACTCAGTTTAGGTGTTAAGATAAGATTATTTTCAAAGCTTTGTAATGATATCGATTTTTCCTGTCTTTTTAATATTCGAGATCATATTTTAAAGAAAATATATTAATATTTCTTCTTTTCAGTTAATATAAAGTAAACTCATCTTTTCTATACTACGGCCATTTTTTTTTCTTTAATTTAACTGCACGTGTCATAAGCATGGATTTTACTTCCGGGTTGTAATGCGCAGTAAAATAATAGCAGGTGCAGAGTAACGCGTCTGTTTTCTTAAATACGCGCTAATTAAAAACTAACCCCATTGGTCGATGGAAAGAAAGCAAGGAGTGGTCTGGGTTCGAGGGTGTGAACTACGGGGTTCACACGGCTCGACTCAAGAGGACGCTAGCTTGGTAGACGCGTCATTCTA
>CABFVX010000832.1:58651-107526 GCA_902151425.1 Timema shepardi
GGTGGTGGTGGTGGTGGTGGTGGTAGTAGTAGTAGTAGTAGTACCAATAGCGTTTATTGCTCTCGAAATAAGCCCAACAAGGCAAAAGGGGAGGGATGGACTAGTGAAAAAAGATTATATCTAGGCAGTTGTACAACCAAAGGGTTGCGACACCATGCGAGCTGGCATCGCGTGCCCACCCTGGAAATTATCATAATCAATACGGTCGTTGGTAAGCTACATCAGTTGCATGTGTTCTTTCCTTATGCCTCACAGTCCAAAGGTTTTTTATTTTTAGTTCTAGTACTAACACCTGTCACGAGGTCTGGGGCGTCAGGTTCAGAATATACTCGATTGGATTGCTCCTTAAGTATTTAATAACGTCTGTGTTATATGTAATAATAACAAATAAATTGTACATGATCTTAATACATATTCTCTTTAATATATTATGATGGGCCCATAGTTTGAAACTTTTTCCAAAAAACTGATATCAATACCCGAAAATAGCTACCGTTGGATAAACGTATCTCTGAAAAACAA
Organism: Timema shepardi; assembly: GCA_902151425.1. Classification (NCBI taxonomy): domain Eukaryota; kingdom Metazoa; phylum Arthropoda; class Insecta; order Phasmatodea; family Timematidae; genus Timema; species Timema shepardi. The sequence continues at coordinate 59,174 of CABFVX010000832.1, forward strand.
ATGTAGGTAGGATATTATTTATATTTTCAAATACTCAAAAGATATTCATCTTAAAACGCCGTTAGGTAATATGGGTTGCCCGGACGTTGTTTAGTCGAACTTGGTGGTCTTGGATAAAGTTATCACCTCAGAACCCGATGTTAGTGGGTTCAAACCAAGCCGGGGTCAACAAATTTTTCTTGGCCAATACAAATCCATAACACATATTCCTTCTAAAGGGAAGTAAAGTCGTCGGTCCCATGTCAATTGTAAAGTACCTTGTAAGGTGTGTGAAAATACCTTTCGCGGAAAAACTATTAGGCCCTTTCGCTTTCGCTCTCACTCATGAAAATTCTTGTGTGTTGACATAATCAGTCAGTTTAGAAAGTGCATGTTAAATACATCAAATAAATGAAAAAATTACAGTTTTAACTTGACAATTTTACGCTGCTTAGTACCACTAGCCACACTTCCTCACATTTCTCTTTGTTCTTAAAACTCCTTGCTAGCAGTTGGACAAAACTGAGTGAGCGTGTGAAATTAAATTTTCAATTTTCAAACTGGTGCCAGTGAACTACTTATAACTTTTGAATGACTGGTGAATGAAAATGGGTAGTTTTTTGTGTTTAATAATGTGTTAAATAGAACTCAATTGCATGCTTGGAACCAAATATTTTAAAATAAATCATAGACATGTTGGATGGAATTTGAATTTTATAATGAGCGGAGGGTAGCACCAAACATCTTTCTTGGCAGGTAGCTCCAGAGAGTGATTTAGTTGTTTTTTTCCTACAGGTTCATGGAGAAAATTCCAAAATTCAAGGGTAGAACCACACTAAAGGGATCAATGGAAAGAAAATGACAGGAACATTGCAATTAACTGTATGATTTCTGGAAAAATGACTTTAAAAAATGCTGCTTTGACCTTTGGCATATCAAAAAGTACTTTTTGTGGTAGGTTGTTCAATGATAAAAGTAGGCAATAAATTGATGTTAATCCACAAATTGGGAGTTATAAAACCACCTTTTCTCATGAGTAGGAATCACAAATATCACAAGTAAAAGAGCTTGACAAGCGCTGCATGCCTTTAACAAGAAAATAACTATTGAAACTGGCAAATGAGATGGCAAAAGAACTTAAACTTCCTCAAAGATTCTATAAGGGAAATAAATGTGCCAGTAAATAATTTTACAGAGGATTAATATCCCGATTCCCAGATTTGGCATTATGGTCACCAGAGTTTACCAGCCTAATGAGAGCAATAGCAATTAACAAACTTGAAGTTTCCTTTCTTTTTAAATAAGGTGTATTAAATGAAAAATACTTTTTCCCTCTTTCCAGAATATTTAATGTTGATCAAAGTGGCGTGTCAAAAGTATCAAAAATAATTTTATAAAAAAAGCTGGAAAGTTGATATCTGGTGTAAAGAAACCGAAACTTAATTCTGAAATTTAGTATCAGCGCGATTGGGAGATTTGTTCCCCCTTTTTTTATTTTTCCTTTCCAACGGACAAATGAGCGGCTCATTACAGGAGCACCAGATGAGTGAATATGTGTGGCACAGCCAAATGGCTGGATAACAAGTGAAATTTCTCTTAAGTGACTAAAGCAATTTGTTAAGTTCACCCTACCAACAGCAAAATATCCAGTGCTTATTTTGTATGGTCACTGTAGTCATGAAGATTTTGGCTGTTATATTGTAACCCAAATTGTAATAACGTCCATTTGCTTAGCCTACCCCCTCATATCACCCAAAAAATTCAACCAAGTGACAGAAACTATATGAAACCATTTAAGGATGTACCATGTGGATGAGGCTAAATCCTGGGCTTCGAATAAGTGAGCACAGTATTTCCAGCCTGGTTTCATTAGCAAAAGTGTGAAAAAAATAATGTTCTTAAACTGTAATACATCAATACAATCCAACAAGTTTTACTCATCTAAATTTAATGCCATATTAAATAACCGACAGTGAGGTGCCACTCTTCATGTCGCAAAAAAATATGGTAAATAATTGAAACCCCAAAGTGAATTTTGTGTGTAGAAACCTTTGATGAAGATTGGATTCAGTGAGTCGATTGCAAGGACTGGGCAACCGATGAGTGTGACATTACCAATAGTAATGATGTGTTTTATCATTGCGATCATTGTTAAATGGCTTTTGAAGGTTAAGTTAGAAAGTCTGACAATTACAATTAAATTAATCCTGGAGCTACTGTTAGGATAAGTTTTTTTTGTTAATTAATTTAAATTTAATATTATATGGAGTAATAACCCTGCCTTCCTTCCACAGCTCAGCTTTCCACCTCATCTGGAAATTTTTTTCATTTTTGGACAGCGCTACTTTTATTTTTATATATAAAGAGATTGACATAAGTCAAGTGTATAATTTTAATGACTTTATACCCCAAAAAATTGCCACGTGAATCATACTGTTTTGTTATATTACATTAGAGAAAATTACCTTTATTATATTTATCCCCTTGCACTCACTTTTAATTACCAGGATCAGTTTTAAACTTACTCTTAGCACCCTTAAATTAGCTGTGTCCTGGGTTAACTATTCAAAAAGTAGACAATTTATCAGGCGAAAAAGATGATATTTTTATATCCCCAGAAAAATCACACCATTTCAAGCAACACCACCAGCAAGTTTCAACAGTCACAAAACTATTGGTATCCGAGTTGGACAAAGAAATGGAATAGGTCCTTACTTCACAACTCAATAAGTATAATTAATTAACTTTATGCCAACAAGTGCTACAGTGCTATCTAAATTTCTATAGGCAGCTTCTACCACCTCAAAACGCTCCCTTAACCGCTGAAGAGGTGGTACTTCCAATCCCAGTGATACTCACTACTGTAGGCTTACCCATTCAAGCACGTAAAAAAGCTAAAACTCTACTCAAACATTATTTCCCTAAGTGGTATCAATTGAGACACCAACGGTGAGGTGAGAATTCACGACACGCCTCTACGCGGATCAAACATTGTGGATATATTCAAAGATCTGGTCAGATCAAGGAGATACAACAGATTTTCTCACAGCAGAGTTCCAAAAAATAAATGTCTCGACGGAATTTACTATCAACTTGAAACGTTTGGCACCCATTAGAGATCCCAAGCTCGTACCTAAACCACTGACACCGTCGCAACGGTCACCCTTGAAAAAGAATAAATTAAAAAAAGGGAGATGATAACAGGTGTCTCCCTTTCCGTACCTAATAAACCATGTTTAGTACGACCCTGTGCATCCTGTAGTGTTTTCCGGGGTGACGTCACTCATGAAAGCGTCCAAGAAAGACCCGGCCAATATACGTGAAAGGCTTCGTGCGCAGGACGTCTACACTTTACGCAAACCAGTAAAGAAAAAGTCTCAACACAACAAGTATGTCGTGTCCCAACATGGACGATCTCTGGCAAGAAGATCTCAACGATATGTGAAGTCTCAAGCCCCAATACGCTGTCATAAGCCAACAGTGGTGGATTGGACCACCGGGACACCGGGAGATATCCCAGCTGCCACAACTATTTTAAATTAAAATAAATATATTAATGCCCCTCTAGATTTTCTTTTTGATTTTAATAAAAAAAGTTCCAGTGAATAAGTATGAGGTGCCCAAAATACATCATGAGCGTACATTTAATTTACTTAAATTTAAAACCATCCTGTTTGTTGTTTCCTGGTGTGAATTATAAACACATGTAAAATACTCTGTTTAGTGATCTACACAAGTAGCGAGTGGTGGATAATTTTACAAACTTGAATATATCAATAAAGACACCCAGTTACTGTCCAAGCAGTTAGAATCCTTTTTGCTCATGTCAGTAGAAAGTAGGAACTGATCACCGATAATGTAGCTGAAATGTCCTCGGGATTAAATGTACCACTAATAAAAATATAAATAATTCCCTTCCCTACTTCAGCTTACACTGAAACATAGCTTCAATATAATGCTAAGAGTCATCATATTATTTTGTAGTCCCGGATCGCTTCGAACCTGTCAGTTTATCTCCGAGAGCCAAACTTGACTAGCTTGAAGCCATGATGCGTGCAAGCGTCGACGCGAGCGGTGAGTGACTTTATTAAAAAATAAAGCACGCCAACCAAAACTCTACATCTACTTCACTTCTAAATATAAAACTTTATTCTTAAAAAAAATATTCAAATAAATGGAGGAAATCCAACAATGACAAATTATCAAAATATCTACCTACCTCGCAGCTTTCGATATTGACATTCTCATAACAAAAGCCCTAAGTATAAAGATGTGAGCTGAAATAAAACATTATTAAATTGCAAGCTAAGTAATCAAAACAAATAGAAGTTTCATGCAATTTGTCTTGTTTACTGTCATCTATGTATTGCTCATCTATTGTTTCCATTGTCTACGTACATTAAGGTGGGAATGTAGGGGAAAAGTTTTTGAATATATTATTAAAAAATATATTTATTTTTTTGATCAAAAGAAATTGAATATTTCTTCTGTACAGAAACGAATTTAATTTTCTTCACAAGGTGGCCTAAACAATTTGAATATCCGTCAAGGGTCTCCTAGAATTTAATGACAACTTTTTTCTTTATTTGAGGGGTTTGTAATCTAATGTGACTATGCTCATGGCAGATATTTAATAAATGTTGCGGTCACCATTTGAAGAAAATTAAACTTTATTTTTGTACTGAAGAAATATTTTATTTAGTTTGACTAAAAATTGTTTTGCTATAAAAACTGCAAAAAACACATTTTCTAGAGTTACCTACATCTTAACCTTAAGGTGGGGATACAGGTAACGCGAGAAAAGGTGTTTTAGTAGTTTTCCTAGCAAAACATTGTATTGGTCAAAATAACTCAAATATTTATTCCATACAAACAATGAGTTTAATTTGTTTCACATAGCTACCTCAACAGTGGTTGATTTTATGTCAAAGGTATTTTGGAATTTCATGAAAAATTTCTCTCTTTATTAAAAAAGGTTTTTTGGATAATGCCGTTATGCTCATTGCAGATATTTAATAACTACTGAGGTTACCACATGAATAAAACTAAACTATGTTTCTACTGGAGCATTATTCGATTAATTTTGACAAAAAAAAATGTTTTGTTATAAAAACTGCCAAAACACGGACATTTTCCCGCGTTACTTGCACCCCCACCACCTTTGACCAAAATGCGTTTACTTTAATATCTTCTCGTAGGCCTATACCTAGTCTTTAAAGTGGTATTTACCAAACTGTGGTCCGTGATGGTGTGCCAGGTGGTCCACACACGGGACCACAGGAAAATAAAGTGTAAGACACAATCGTATTTGCTTTATCAAATTATAGTTTGAGGCTAAGTTTACAAAGATAAGAAAATTATTAGTAATCCAACCTCAAATGATATTTATTATAGTAGGCTTGGCATGCAAAGACTTCCCAGACTTCTATTCATTTTAAACAAAAACGTTATGTCGATTTTCGGAAACTACCCGGCATTAAAATAGTCTTTAGACCCATTTAGGCTGCCGATGAGCTTAGGTGCTATTCTCGCAAAAGACAAGATTGCTGAAGACGGAAAGATCGGGACTCAATCTTAGTCGGTTGTACCAAAGGTGATTCTTCCTAAATGATTTTCCACTCTCCCTCCACGTAAATACTAGTACACTTCCTATAAATTCAATATTCCTAATTCTTAACACATTCGTGCGATTAGTACATAGGCGTATACTTCGAAGTGGTAGTAAGACACGGCGCTAAAAAAAAACTTCCTTGTTTGAGCGCTTCAATAAAAATAAAAATAAAACATTCCAATTGCCACTAAGGACGGGGAGATCGAGGTTCAAATCTCGGCCGGGTGAACTGGGGGTGATTTTTCCTAAATGGTTTTCCACTCTAAACTTCTCAATTCCTCTAAATTCAACCTCTCTAATTCCTAATTCATTAGTGTAATTAGTACTTAAGCGTATAACCCGAACGGTTAGTAAGACGTGGTGCTAAATTTAAAAAAACCTTATACCCTCCTGGTCTCAAATAAGGGTCTTCAGTAGGGTCTTAAATACCTAGTATCAAACAATGATTAAAGTGCCCTCCTAGTCTCAAAATTAATAATGGCATTAATTGACCTCTCGTATTTTTTGGAAGACCTTGTGTGCTCCCTATTATCTGAGGGGTGTCCTTAAATAACCTCTCTTGTCTCTGGAACGTTTAACATCAATTCAAGACTAAGGGCCAGTTTCCTAGTCAAATTTAGTACGCCTCAAGTGCGGCGCTACACTAAGTTCATGACGACACCTACCTAAACTCGAATGGAATGGGCCGTTCTCGCATAGGAAACTGGCCCATTCCACTCTGGTCCCAAATGACCCCCCGGAAAGCGGGTAGATAATTCAGCTCGAATAATTCGTCGCATCTTTGTGTGCTTGTATATAAAACGGTGGAATTGGAATCAGTAAAATTATTTTAAAATGCTTAAAAAACTACATCAAAACTTAAAATTTATTAGGGTATTTAAAAATGTAAAAACAATTAAAATGATCCTAATTTTGCTGTTGTCAATTGGATAATACATGAAAACACACTTAGATTTAGTTTATGGCTCGAGCGCAATCTAATACCCCGGTTAATGAGAGGGGATATTAATTTTCCGTTTTTGTTTGTGTTTATGATGCCAATGGCTGCGTTTGTCAATATGTGTCTTCAAGCCCTAAAAATAATAAGCCTAGTAGGTGTTTTTATACAGTTACTAACGGGTAGCCAGTAGCAAACTTGTATGCCATCCTAAGTTGTGTTTATAGTTTTTACGTTTAAAAAAATCATAAAAGTGCCAAAAACTGGTATTTTCACTTTTAAGATGTGAACAATTTTTTTCTTTCTAAAAACATAAAATAGTCCATGAAATCATTTTATAAAAAAAGATGAGCCCTTATCGTTTGAAATCAGTTCACAACTTTTTTCGATAAAAAATCAAAACCGCGAAAAATGGTCATATTTTGACATTTAATTACAGAAGTTGTAACTGTCTTAGGATCTTGTTTTGGAGCTTATATTGTAGCGCTTGTTGGTGCCTACCTATAATAAAAAAATTCCTGCAATAATAATCATAGCCTTTTTTGGGCATCGTGAGTATGTAAAAACAGATGTTCTTTAAAAACGGCTTGGACGCGTTCGATGATTGTCATAGAGTGGTTTTTCAAAGCGCTATTGGTTCTAGAAGAGTTTATCTACAGCCCCATTTAGTGAAATGTAAGCAGGATCCGATTTAATACCTAAAAAGCGCGTCTGAAAACCGGGGTGTTTGTTGATTCGGGTGTGCGAGTGGAGAAGTGGCGACGTGGTGGGGGAAGCCTCTCTGGCGGCCGGGCCTCGAGCGTTTTAAAGTGCAGTATCGCGCTTAAATATTAATAGTGGGCATATTAGTGACGCATAAGAAGCAAGTGGTGAGTGTCTATTTTTGACGATTCACATTGGCATGGTATTATTTGACATTTTTAATTTTTAATCGAAACATTGATATTTTCTTGGTGTTTTGGGAACATAAATAACATCAGAGTTAATAAAAGAGTTTTATTAATTATTTTATTGTTTGTTATTTTTTTATAAGCATTGCATACAGAGTTATAGGTTTGGATCGTGCATAAATATGAATGTAAATAAAAAAACATGAACTTTTGATGAGTAAATGATTTTATTTTAAAAAATAATTTAATATTGTAATAATAATACGAGAATATAAAAATAAGTCATTTTGACACTCGAAACATTTATTTAATCTTCTTCATCTACCATAACTTCGTATGCAATGCTTATGATGCCCGTTAGCAATAAATAAGAATTATGAAAATAATAACAATAATAAAAAATGTTCACCACTTGCTTCTTATGCGTCACTAATATGCCCACTATTAATATTTTGGCAATATACCGCACTTCAAAACGCTCAAAGCCTGGCTGCCAGAGAGGCTTCCCCCACCACGTCGCCCCTTCTCCTCCGCTCGCACGCCCGAATCAACAAATACCTTGGTTTTCAGATGCACTTTTTAGGTATTAAATTGGACCCAGCTTACATTTCACTATATGGGGGTTGTAGATAAACTCTTTTAGAACAAATAGTGCTTTGAAAAACCACTCTATGACAATTATCGGACGCTTCCAAGCCGTTTTTCGAGAACACCTGTTTTTACATAGGACCTACTCGCGATTATCGGAAATAGTTACAATTATTTTTGTACGAAATTGTTATTGTAGGTAGGCATCTACAAGAGCTATAATCCCCAAAACAAGGTCCAAGACAATAACACCCCTGTAATTAAATGTCAAAAAATAACAATTTTTCGCGGTTTTGATTTTTTATTGAAAATAGTTGCGAACCTATTTCAATCTACTAGAGCTTATATTTTGCGTTTTTTAAGCACTATCATGGATTTTTTTTAAATTGTTCACACCTTAAATGTGAAAATACCAGTTTCGGCACTTTTATGCTATTTTTTTAAACGTAAAAGCTACAATCCGATTTTGTCCAAAGTATATACATTGAAGTTCTACGTTTTTTCTCCTAATGATCAGGTTGAGAAAGTGGATGGTTAATTTATTTTAAGAAAAAACTATCTTACCTGTACTACAACTCAACAAGGCTAAGCAAACGTGTGTTTCATTAAGTTAAGTGTTGTTAACTCGCAGGTTAACGGATGACCTGTATCAGTGTCTTTAAAGTGCATACGTACTGAATGGGATTAGCTGTTTGCAGCGGTGAGGAATGTTTGGAAAGTAGGGGCAGTTTTAAATACACTTTCCCTCGCGTCTAGAAGCAGGTAATAGATATTTATTTTTAGTAAGCTAATTTTGTATTCCTTGATTGATAAACATTTTTACTAAAGGCGATCACAGGCTTTGAATATCACGAGCCGACTGCACAAGCTGCCTCTACCATGTTCTGTCATGAGCCTTCTCCCTCCAATATCCCTCACACACAGCTCCTTGAGATCTCCTCACTCCATCTCGTTCTAGGTCACGCCAGAGGTCTTCGAGTGCCAAGTAAGCCGTCCATGACAGCTCTAGGACTAATTTTCGATTTCATTTTGGCTACATGCTTAGCTTATCTAATTCTGTTTGATTTCATTTTTGTACTATATCCGGTTGTTACATCAACTTATGCAATTCCTGGTTCTTTCGCCTTCTATATCAGTTTTCCTTTCGTACTGGATCCAATATTTTTCTAATAACCTTCCTATCCCTCTTGATCGTTCGCCACTTTTTATTTATAAACTTTGGTTTGAATTAATTCTAGTTTCTTTTTCGATATTCAAAGGAAATTGATATAGTTTTCGGGAGTAAGAAATTGTATGTAGGCATAAAGTTTTAAAAACTTTAACTATGGTAACTTAAAGTGTTTGTCGAGGGATGTTATTATTTTTACTAATTTTCAATTATCCTAGTGCTGGAAATATATATTTTATGCGTGTCATTTTAATTAAGGACAATCTCTGGCTTAAGTTCATTAGGTGGATTACGTTATCGGAGATACAATTGTTATTTTATTTTTATTTCTAGTCTGTAAGGAAATGTTTATATGTATCCATAATTTTGTGAATTTCTTTTTTTAATTGTTAACTAGGACCAAATAATGGCTATGTATGTGACACCAGGGGTGTCAGCCCCATCTCCAACCCAATTTTTCACTCCCCTGTGTCATTCCTTCAGTGGGATGTTTATATGGCTAAAATTATAATTTAATCTCGGTGGTACCCGCTTCGGTGGCCTCGTGGTCTAACGCACTACTCTCGCAGTAGACTATACTATCGATGACAGGTAGATCGAGGTTTAAATCTCGGTTGGGTGTACTGAGGTTGGTTTTCAAAAATTGTTTTCCACTTTCCCTTAATGCAAATGCTTGTATACTTCTTATAAATATAACCTTCCTAATCCCTAATTAAGAATTTGCGTACAACCTGAACGGGTAGTAAGACGTGGTGCTGGGGGGGAATAAAGTGTCGTTGGCCAGTCTCTCAAGATCCCGACGAGACTCTGATGTGGTGCACGTTATATTAGGTTAATGTAGTATATAATCCTACTATAATAGGTATATTAGTGGTGAAGTAAATGCAAACCTATAAACTGAAAAAACTAAAAGGCCACGCCTAGTCATAACCTGGTCGGTAAGCAATGGAGGGGGGGGGGGAATTAAGTTAACCAAGGGGAATCAGGAACGTCCCATTTCCCAGTTTGAATTTATGTAGACAGATCCAATTTTATCACTATTATAAATGGAAAACACCCTATTTAGGTAATATGCAGTGCCTTCCTGACCACTCGTGCTCTCTCAACGTGTGTGAGAAGAGCTATGACGTGAACCCTCTAGGAACTCATTGTAATCTTTCAAAGAATAGAACCATTCCGAAGGAAACATGCTTCGTTGCCGCCCCAAATGAGTGCTGTCCTTGAAAGCTGCCCGACCGAATCAGATTGACTTGACTCTCGAACCTGCCCTGTATCTGTCTTCTTTAAAAAAAAAAAACTAGGCGCCTCTTCCTCCCCATTGTCAAATGTTGAGGAAATTAATTATGATCTAGGTGGTTTTTAACAATGGTGAAGGAATGATACCGTAAGACAATACGCTTTTAAACGCTCACTACCTTGGTTGGAAGTTCAAGGTGCGATCTGTGCAGTTGTAGATATAAAATAAATTACACTAGGTCTACCGATTTAAAAAAAAATACATTGGTAGTTAGGAAGTTTAATCAGTCACCAGCCAAATTAGGTAAACCTATTTAAAATATATTAGTGTTAAATATAATATAAATATATCACTAATACTTTTTATGGCATTAATTATAAACTAGTATTGAATTAGGGCTTTAACATAGAGATTGCATTAAAACGTCAAAAACTTGGACCAATTTGAACATGAGCTTGCATCTTTTATGCCCATCTACCTAATTCTAATCAATTCTAAACAATTGTACTAAGTAATACAATTTGTATAAATTATTAAATAAAATTATTATTATTATTATTATTATTATTATTATTACTAGCACCGCGTCTTACTACCCGTTCGGGTTATACGCACTTACGCTAATGTGAATGGTAGGGTGATTGTGAGATGAAATGAAGGACCTACAGTTTAACGTGGAATCTGAACCACGGTGGAGACCTGGCATTCCTCACATATTTAAAAAAAACTGTTTGTATGGAAACTAGTTAAGTGGTATGCTACTAAAATTAATAAACTAATAATAAAATTAAATAAACATGCATAGTCTAGAGTATCTCACCATTGAAATCATACAATTCATCGACCGAATACAAACCTAGGTCTAAAACCTTAGGCTGGATTGCCAGTGACTGGAAGGTCGGGGCTAGAAATTCTTCTGGGTGAACGAGAGTTGGTTTACTTACTACATGTGACTTATCACTGTGGTTTTACACCCTATCTCCGTAATAATGCTAGTACACTTCCTCTGAACAATCATCTTGAGCGCCATACTATGGCAATATCACAGTAAACTATGAGGCTCCGGATTTAGGACACGTGCAGACGAGCTTCATTTTCACACTTTAGAGAAATTTAACAAATTATTAAATTAGTAAATATATTAGGATCTACTCAAGATGATATATTTGCCTATTAAACTTTACTCTTTATAGGGCTGGTTGTCCTTAAATGTAAGCAATTGATTTGATTTTTATAATAATTTACCATTAGCCAACGACGTTCCAAAGTCTCCTATCAGGTCAATTTTTATACTTTTATTTTCAATAATAGATTAGTGAACATACAAATGAAAATGATACGCTTACACTGAAATGAACTCCTATCTCTAATCCATTAACCTCACCAAAGTCACCAAGAGGATTCAGGGGACCTGGGGCAATAGAGTTTTTGGGAACCCTTTTCCAATAAATTGGCACAAATGTTATGATTTATATTACCTTAACCAAACCAAGCCCATGAAACAAGATAGAAGTTCCCTTCATTAAATTAAGCTTAAATCTGACCAGACATCTTTAGACGAACTCGGGGCAGAAAATATATATTTATAAATACACATTAACATTAATGTCTGTGTTTTGTGGTTGTGACAAGACTTGCTTCTTTAAAAGATAGGTTTGTTTGATAGGGGACCCACGGGGGATGGGGGTGGGGGGCTGGGCCAGTATTTGTCTTTTTCTCCTTCCCTCTGTGAAGCTTTATAACTAACGATGGGGGTTGCAATTGAAGCTGAAGTTCAGTTTCATTTTCATATATTTTGGTAAACTGAGTCCCAGTTGATTAAAACTGGGTAGTTAAATTTAAGTTCCTCATATAATGTCCTACCCATTCTACAGTTTAAAATATGAATGGCTTTGATAAATTATACCCTTTGTAGGTGATGGTTCTCTAATTTAACTATTTCCTGCATCCAGAAAGATGTGTTTTTCCATCGTTCCTTTTGTAAGGTCAGCTTATATCTGTTACTCTCCCAACGCACATGAATAACTGACGAGATCATGCAAAGGTGATGGTCGAAGTTCAACAATTATAGTAGATAAACATGGACAGGAAGTGTGAATTCAGTAAATCTACGCCCATTGATATCTTCGCCACTCAGTTTCCATAAAGATTTGAATGACCAAGAGACAATTACCAATGTAATTTGTGATTATAAGTGCAATCTCAATGTCATATAGTTTCACTTACAATCTTTATGAATCAAACCAAAGGGATAAACATGATTATAAGAGAGAGAAAACTTGCTTGCAAATTTTTCTATTAGTCGTAATTATTAACCGAGAACAATGGAACAAATTATCGTGACACCCCTGACGTTCTGCACAACTTATATTAATGGCTTTGAAAAATAAACTCCATCTACTAAAATGTATTAGTATTACCATGGACTATTCCACTTTGTTATAGCTTATAAGGTAATAATGCTACCTTTCAGGGTAAACCGAGTGTATATTCTATAGTGCGGCCGTAGTATGAACGTAGGTAGGTGTCAGTGACATGTTGGTTCAAGTACATCTTCCATTATTATTATTATTATTATTATTATTAGCACCACGTCTTACTACCCGTTCGGGTTATACGCACTTACGCTAATGTGTAATGGTAGGGTGATTGTGAGATGAAATGAAGGACCTACAGTTTAACGTGGAATCCGAACCACGGTGGAGGCCTGGCATTCCTCACATTCACAAGATGTCTTGTCAGAGATGAAGGAAGGGTTTGGTAATCAGATATATCTTTGCCGGGACCGAGGATTGAACCCCGGCCACCAGCATAGAAGTCTGACACCTTACTCCTAGACTGCCAGGTCACCTACATCTTCTAACAATTTAAAAAAAAAAAAGCTACCACAGTAAAACCACGATGGAAAGAGCATCTTAGAAAATTCAACAGAATATATTGATACGCTTAATCAGAAGTGACAGTTACGTCAATATTGAGAGCAAAGAAATATTGTCTACAGCGTCTTACCTTCCATTTCTATTGCAATTCCAATAGCATGGTGGGATATAAGGAAATGAGAGTTAGGGTAAGTCCTTTGCAATTTTTGTAACAAAAACCCTTTTTTGAACAAAACAAATATGAAAATATTGCTCCGTGAAGAACCGTTTATTGTAATTTTTTTATATTAAATAATCTCAACAGCTATTCAATAAGTGTCATGCATATTATGGCATTTGGACAAACTTTTTAAACGAAAAGAAAAAGTCCAGATCAAGTTCCAAGAGGGACAAGACATGTATAAAATTAAACTAATTTTATAATCCATTCACCATAAGAGTGGTAGTAATTAGTAGTCAGCAAAAGCTACCAAATCCACTTTCATATATACAATCGCCAAACCTTATGAGCTGCAAGATCATATATTGATCTGTTGACACTTATGGAAGTCAAAACTTGCACTACTTGTACTACAAACCATTTGTTTTCAATTGTGTGTTTCTTTTAACCATTTTTACAACTTCTGCCAGCTGTAAGTCACCACCATTCCTATGGAGAATGGACTATATCTCATGAGTGTGACGTCAGATCAAGTCCCATTATAACATTGTAACAACATTATTCAAAAATAGGTTCTAGCTCTAAACAACGATGGCCTGATCTTTCTTGAGATAAAATGATTGAGCCTGCACATTTTACTTGATGCAGTTTCACTGTTTTCTTGTTTTGTAGCGTGAACAACATTTTTACTGCGCAAGAACGAAACAAAATTAACATCAGTGTTAAGCAATGTTTCTACTAATAGTTGGAACTTTTATCATTTAAAGATGAGGTGGAAGGAAACGCGAGTAAAGTTAGCATCAGTGTTGAATCTCACCTGAACTTGGAATTTTGGACCCAGCCTAAGTACAAGCCTCTAGTAACTCGGGAAGTTTAAAATCTTCTGAAAATATAGCCTACCTCTGTGAACAAGGACGTTTAGGTCTTGTTACGATCAAGATCCTTAGAATGATTCGCGTTGTACTCTGTCCATCTGAATAGGACTCGAAATCAAAGATCTCACCTACTAAATGAAGAAGCATTTTGTTTGTCAATGCAAAACTGTTTTGTCACTAATTTTTCACGGTATCAAATTGTGTAGTTTTCTATTTGTAAGATTAAAAAATCAATTCAATTTATTTGATAAGATATAATAGGAAATAAAACTCAAAATAATTCTCACAAAAATGAAAACACGATTAAAGTAGCCATTCAAATAGTATTCTTTGGTCATATAACCAATATTGTAACAAAGACACATTTATATTAAAAATGTGTGCTTTACAATTTGTTTAACTATAAAGCTATTGAAATAATACGATCTTAGCTATTTTAATTAATTCAACGAAATTAATTTGATAAGAACTTTTAGGAAAATAAAAAGGAATAGTGAAACTACATGTAAGAGTAATATTTTGGTCACCAGGCCGGGAAAATATTATATTTAGGGTCGCGATCCGAAAAGTTTGGGAAGCACTGAGCTAGGCTATATGTATCAGATATATGCGAGCAGAAGAAATTTATCAATCAATTATCTCTCATATGAACGATTGGCAACTTACTCGAGGTTTCTATTCCATGACAAACCTTCTACAGGGTTGACTCATAGAGAAAGGCACGTGCCATTTTCTTTCTTTTCCCAACATAAAAAAAGTCTCAAGAATGTTTGGGTAAAAGATTGTAAGGGATAAGGGCTGTACAACCAGTGCAGCATTCCTCTGACCTATTCATCAGCAGTGTAGAGGTTTATAGTAACTACCTGGACGTTGGCTGGACAGGAAATGAATGACAGTTTACCATTATTTACTGGAAGTGCGCTTTCGGATCATATCACAAGATAGTGAGACAACAGTAAAACTAACAAAGATAAATAATAATACCCGTTACTGAAGTAAACACCAGGGGTTACAAACATTTCAATGATTAACATTTAATCGTTAACGTATTATATTTATATGTAGGCTAAGAGCCGTACAAATGGACACGTGTGTAAGTAAATACGTTAATTTTGTCTGGTCTGGTTTGACTGAGGCGGAAAGGTCTAGGTTTGAGGCCCGGCTGGATTTCCTTTTAAGTTTTCCCCTAAAGTACTATATACTATCCATTCAAATGTGGGTGCATTTCCTATACATTGTACATTATCATACCTAACTAAGCCTGACCCATAAGTGAAAATATGCAAATAGTCCGGAAAGTGTGTGAAAAAATAATAGATCTAACTAATATTAACATAAATTAATAAAACTGATCATGAAACCATTTTAAGATAATTCAATTGATATGTAGAACACGAGTGAGAAAAGCAATCCAGTCTTACACTTTAATCTCTGCGATTATAAGACTACATAAAAACTTAAAAATGGTTTGATTGGAAGTAAAGGTTTTTAAATATTTAATGTCGGCAGACCCTCATTCCGAATGCCCTAGTGTGTGAAGTTAATGGAGATGTGTTTTGAAAAGTAGGCAATACTTTAAATAATGTTAGTAACATAAGGGTACCTTCTACAATCACCGACTGACCTACCAGTCAATCAATATTTCAAGGCTTACGTCATCAAAGGTGACATCTTAAAATAAACTTTCTCAATCAAGTCGATTGTTAAATAAAATCAATAACAGAGTTTCAGAAAAGTTGGAAGAAAAACCTATCTTTAGTCCTATTTGGATAGAAAGAAACTTTAAGTAAAATCATGTTTTTGAGTGGTCAACATTAATAATATTTTACTCTACTCGTACTCACTCAAAATGTGATCAATATTAACACTAATCCGTTCATTCCGAAAGATAAATTACCTATTAAATAGCCTGACCTCGACGGATTACACTGGCCCTATATTATAGGTTACGCCATAGTGCTATGTGCAAGGTAAGCCAGCATAACGTTAAAGATAAACGCAGTGTACCTAATTTATTTTCTTGCACAGAAACCTCCTATTCAGGTGGGCTATTCACAATTACAGTAATGTGATAGGTATTAAGAATATATAATTTAGAGGAAATGTAACCAATTGGCAAAACCAGACTAGAGGAGACTAACATTCAGTCCGTGCTTTCACCGACATGGGTCCTTCATCCACGCACAAGTTTCACTGATTCTTAATTGTTTTGCCAATAGTCGTTATAATAGTTTTTTGTCATCGTGTCTTACCATCCATCCAGTTTACGGTATATGTATAACACGCTTCAGTGACCGCATGATCTAAGCGTTAAGGCGTCACATTCTCAATAGACTAGACTGCCTATGACGGGTAGAATGGGATTCTATCCCTGTCAGGTGTAAGAAGAGTTTTATTATTATTATTATTATTATTATTATTAGCACCGCGTCTTACTACCCGTTCGGGTTATACGCACTTACGCTAATGTGTAATGGTAGGGTGATTGTGAGATGAAATGAAGGACCTACAGTTTAACGTGGAATCCGAACCACGGTGGAGACCTGGCATTCCTCACATTCACAAGATGTCTTGTCAGAGGTGAAGGAAGGGTTAAGAAGAGTTTTGTTTCCTTAATTGATTCCTACTCTCTCTCCATGAAAATGTGGGTACATTTCCTCTAAATTAAACCTTACTAATCCCTAACCCATTAGCGTAGTTAATACGGGGGTGTATAACCCGAACGGGATCGAAGATGCGGTGCTAAAAAATTCCTAGTGTGTTATTGATGAGAAAAGTTGAATCTAGAGGAAGTGTAAACACATTTGCGCAGGGAGAGAGAGAGTAGATAACTTTTGGGAAAAGCACCCTCAGGACCAACGACTGGGGATGGGGTACCTGCGGACTTTCGACGTGGCCTTTTCGCACATTTTGGCCATTAATGTATCTTCGTCATTTATAAATATTACTAAATGGCGTGTATTTAAATTAATTAGAATTGAAAATCAATATTTTAAAAATATAATGTATAACAATAGCCGCTACTATCGATCCATCTATTGATGGTGTCCTATCATATTTCCGTAACATTTAGGGCTTATCGTTCACGAACTGTGCGGCTTTTTTCTTAGGAATCCGTGAAGTGAAATGTGGTTTCCCAGAGCCAAAAGATTTCCCAACCATGCTCAATCTTACACGTAAGACAGGAATTCCTACCTTGCGGGTTGTCGAAGTATCCCCATAACGGTAGTCCAACAGCCGTGGCTCCCACCGCGAAGCAGACGAACCCTAGGACGGCTACCGCGACAGAGTACAAAGCCTTCTTGTTTTCAGCCATAATTCAAACCGCATGGTGGTCAATGCCCACACTGCACACACGCAAAAAACTAAACACAACAAAAATGGATGTTTTATATCTTCTTCGTTATCTGAAATTAAAAATCGCGGCTCCAAACATCAAATATCACTCACGGGGGAGTCGAATAACATAATAAAGTAGAACAGCAAAAAGCTGTTATGTGGAACTTCTTGGAATAGATGGAAGATATAATCACCTCACACGTCATATATCTTGATTAGTGAACGCGGAACTTCTTCCTTACTTGGATGAAACAAAAAAAACAATGCGAGTGTGTTTTTTTATCAATTCTCCCACACATTCACTCACAAATATACAAGAACGTTGCCAGTTCTCCAACACATGCCCCGTTCTAAGCAGACAAGACACTTCAACCGGTCCAGGTGTTTCAAGGTCAAGTCATGAAATGGAGGGAAGAGCGTTTGTATCACGGCCTCTTAGACATCGGAGAATGCGATGTTACGAAACAGATCCACACCTGACGATTGTTTTGAAAAAAGAAAATGTTAACGCATCAAAAAATGAACAAATGTTTGCTTTATTTACAAACATATTCCATGTTATGCTTTATTTACAAAAATATTCTATGTTGTAACAGTATTACACCATATCTTGTAAGGTTGTCTTTAAATATTCGGCTATTTGGCAACACAGCATCGATTTACTGTTATCAGACAGTTAAAAGTCCTAAAGTTCTTAGAGTAATTAAAATTTGATATATTTTTATATATTCACATTAAATTTAAAATAGCTCATAAAATGTTTGAAGAAATAAAATGCACAAGCCCAAAGTTACACACGTCAGTTGCGAATAAAATCTGACGGAATGGATAGACTCAGAAGGTTATTTTATCCACCAAATTTACCTTAACAACGGGATTAAATTCAAAATGGAAAAGGGGGTAGAAGGTTAACTTCCTGTCAGGTTGGAAAATAAGATCACATGGCGGGCGAAAAACACGCACACACATACAGCTTGGAACGTCTTCCTATTTCCTGCGGATCGTGAAAAAAAAAGCAGTCACCTGTCGAGTATCGAATAACGGTGCTTACTATCTACCTCACTCAACCTTCCTCTCTTAACGAACAGTTTCTGCCACTTGAACCTTCAACATAAGGTCAAGAATCGTCAACACACCGACTATTACGTTATGGGTTGTTAAATTCATCTCGAAGCGCAAGCTCTCAATAAACCAAACGTCATATAAAAATAAAAAGGATCTCATGTGTAACGAACTAAACTCGTGCCTTGTTTTTAACAGCCCTCGCAAACACACACTAGCAGCTTCGTCATAAGAAACAAAACACAATCTGCTTTTACGACCGACAAGTGACACGTTCAACGTTTTACGAAAACATCTCCACGTAAGGAAGTAGACAAAAAAAAAGTTATAAATTGCAAAAGAAATGGGGGGGAGAGAAAAAACAAAGACACGTTATTTTTTTCTACCTTGTACCACCGCAAGGTACACAAGCAAACTAACACTGAACTGAGCAGACAGAACCGACCAAGTTTTTGAAACCACCTTGCATGACTTGTCAGGCCAGTGGGCGGAGAGGAGGGGGGATAGACTGTTGTGTATTAGAGGGGGTTAGGGGTATTAAGGGGAATATGCCTGGGAGAGGTTGTGTGTTGACGACTTTATACTTTATAGTACGTTCGCTACTTGAGCATCGAATGGATTGGTGATGAAAGGTGTGAGGGCTATGGGCGGAAAAAAGAGTAGCGTTGGTCTCATAATAAGCGGTCACCAAACAAATTCCTTAATTTCTTAGCAAAAAATCAATTCTAATTTGACTGGACATTCTTTTGAAATATTTGGGTATTATTTGAGCAATTGATCGATTTTTACCAAAATTGGTTTACACATTGATATCGACGATGCTCCTAAGCCTTATATTTTTAATTACTGTTTTCTCCAATACAAAATAAATTGTCTGTGCCTAGACTGTTCATATGTTTATAAAATACTATTTTCATTCCCATGGCTTGAGAAAAAAAATACAATTTAATGCAGAGAGGCTTATTTATAGGTCAGTGCACTCTGAAGTTGGAGCCCCGTACGAATAAGGAACCCCCAAATACAAACAAACAAAATTATAAATTTAGTGTAAGCTGCAAACAGATCATACTTGCAGAAAAACACGTAACACAGAAAAATATATGAATGTATATTTTGTTTGTGTAGTGAAAGATTCAATGAAACTTGTTTACCGTTGAAGAAACTCAAAATGACATCTGCGTTCAATTTTTTATTTTATTTTATGCATGTGGGAGGTCAACTCAATTTTTCTAATACAGTTGAATAGACTGGCCTTTCCCTAGAGCAGGGGTCGGCAACATGGTTTCCACCGGTGCCATGGCACCCTCTTGACATATTTTAGTTTATTTTTGGCAGCTGCCTTCTATTTTGTAATTTTGTACATTTTTTGTTAAAAAGTTATGTTTGATAAATAACAGGATTTTTGTCGAGTAATATTTGAAATTAAACTTATTTGTTATGTATTCTTTATTAGTCCTCAGTTTATTATTCCATTAATACCTTCATAAATAAGTTTTTAACAATAAACCCATTTTTTAACATGTCTAAAAATTTGAGGCTCAAATATTTAAATCTGAAGAATGATAATATACTATTTAATGTTTTGTCTATTACATTTAAAATAGGTATATTCTCAACTGGTCACTAATAAAAACATAAATAAAAGGTAAAAATTCAAATATGAAAATCGACAATATTCTTGGCGCCCCCAAAGTAAAACATATTTTGGAAAATAGCTCTTCATGCTTAAAAGTTTGCCGACCCCTGCCCTAGAGAGTTTATTGTATAGACACCTTTTAAATCATATTTATTTATTTTTATCAGCACTGCATCTTGCTACCCGTTCAGTTTATACGCCTGCGTACTAATTAATCTAATGTGTTAGGGATCAGGAAGGTTGGATTTAGAGAATGAGTACCCGCATTTACGTGGAGAGTGTAAAACTATTTAGAAAAAAACATCCTCAATACACTTAACCGTGATCGAACACCAATCTTCCCATAATTTACAGTCTTATCTAGTGCAAAAGTGACGCCTCAGAGATCATAGAGTCACCTAAGCGGGTAAAGTTTATTTCTTGATAGTAAATTAAGAACTACTAATATAAATTATTTTAAATTATTTTTTCAAATATATTATAAAATTATAATATGAATTTTATTTGTTAAATAAGAGCAAACAAACTATATAATACACACTTTTTTTTAACGGGACAGAGAACACGAGTCCATGATCTTTTAGTTTGAAAGCCAATGATCTACCATTGACCAATCTAGATTTTTTTCCCCATGTCAGGTTAATTTAGTACTAATTAATTATTTAAAATGACGTGAAAGTGTTTTTGAAACTTGTAGAGCATCAACTATTTGTTTTAATACCATTTTAAAGGTACAGGGGAAAATGGGTAAAGTCACATTACACACATTTTCCAGAACAACTTTTATATCTCTAGCCCCATGAGGACAGCATTATTATTATTATTATTATTATTATTATTATTATTATTATTAGCACGTCTTACTACCCGTTCGGGCTATATGCAGTGAGGACAGCAGCAATTTTTTTATTTAAAAAAATTATATTTAATATAACAAAGATCTCTTCTAACCATAATCTAAAGTGCATTAGAAAGGGCTTATGATTGTCTAACAGATGACCAAACCAACTCAATTTGAGTTAAAATTGGACTTTCTCCCTCGCTACTTTCTCATATCAAGAGAAAATATTGTGATTGTGAAAAAATTAGTCTCAAGATTATGACGAATCTTTACGTTTTACGTGAACATTAACCCAAAAAAGTGGATTTTACCATTCTGTCTGTTCCTGGCCACGGATCCAAAACAGTTTGATGGATTTTGTTTATACTCTATATTTATATTTTATAAGGCTATACCACAAAGTTATCTATTTTTATTTGTACCCTAGCCCTTCAATTATGGGTAGTTTACTGATTAATAATGGTTTGACTTCCAAATTCTTTTAAAGTGGCTCCAGCGATTTAATTTAAAATCCATATATATAATTTAATTATCATGATAAATAGCACTGTATAGTTGTTTTTTGTGCAAAAATTCGTTGATCGGTCATTTACTTGTAGGAAATTTTGGTAAATTCTAAATATTCTAAAAATAGCTCAAATGGCTTTTTTTCAAAATTGATATCTGGAAATTGTGTGCTATCACAAAGAACGATATATTTTTATTAGGGTAGAAACACATTAATGGGTATTTTACTTATGTCTGATTTTTCAAAAAGCTTTAACAATTTGATTCCAAATGGGTATCTTGAGAGTGTTTGAATAATAAATATCACTCTTTTGTTGTTTTTGGGATAAAAACTAATTTATAATTAGTTTCCTGGTGACTTCTTTTTTTTTAACTTGAAATATTTTACAAATGGCTCTAAATATTTAGTTCTAAATTGGTATCTTGTGAGTGTTTGACATAAAAAAAATCTGCATACTTGTTTTTGGGGTAAAAACTCATATATAGGTAAGTTAAAGGTTACGGATTTTTTAAATACCTACTTGAAATATTTTTACAAATTGATTTAACGATTGGGTTTCAAATGGTTATACTAGAAGTGTTTGACACAACAAATAACACTGTTTACTTGTTTTTGGGTTGAAAACTCATTTATATTTATACCCGACTTACCACTTCTTTGGATTGACATGACAGCTAGCAGAAACTAGCAGATGGTATCAGTAATGCCAACAGTCTGGAAGTAACTTTTGTCAACATATTTGGAAATAGTTATTATTTACTAATTACTACTATTATTATCACTAAAAATATTACCAATCACTTTTAACAATCCTTCCCCAAAGACTACAGTATAATTTTACTTTCCATAATCAAATTTTTGAAAACATAGTCTAGTAATTTCATTTTAGTTTTTCTTTTAACTCTTTTGGCAATTACATGTTAAATAGAGCGTGAAATTTTACATTTAATGGTATTATATTCAATTATTAATATTTTTTTAGCTGCCCTCGCATATCTTTAACATAAATAAATGGTTTGTGATAATAAAGAGGAAAAAACATTCAAAATGTTTGTGAAATAATACAAAGTTTAAATGTTGTAAACAAGAGGATTAATAATACCATTCGCCACCTAACCATATAGAAACCAAGCAAGAAAAGTTTCCCAACTTTCAAATCAAAAGGAGAATACGTGCTGAAAAGTAATAAATATTAAATCATATAGGATATTGTTAAAAATAAATTGATTTTAAATCACCCTCATTTTGAAATGATGGAAAATATTTAAGATCTAAATGATAATATTGCCTTTTATACAAGATATTAGTGTTTAATTATTCGAAACACATTGAAAATATTAAGTTATATAACCAAAGAGGGTTGACCCCGAATCCAAAAAAAGTTGTATAGGACTTTCCGTCTGTCTGTTTGTCTCTATCTCAAACTAGACCATAAACTATTTTACCGATTGGACTAAAACTTGTTATTTAGGGTTTTCATAGGGTTGCTACGAGGGGTTTTGGAATTAAATATCTAACCCTAAAATTGAGGGTAGTTTACTGAAAGGTAAAAAGAGAAAAAGTTAATTTTCTCAAAATCGGCTCAAACAATTTTGATAAAATTTAATTTCTAATCATTTATAAATATTCCAAACAAAATGGCTTCACTAAATATTTCGGCACAATGACTTTAAGGGCTCCGGTCTGATGCGTGATTTTTTTTTCATATAACATCTCCTAGAATATTTGTTATATGAAATTACTTATCGCTACAAATATGTAGGTCTCTTTATAATAAAAATATTTTATCAGAAGCATATTTTTATAAAACCAATAACTTTCAAGCTATACTTAAATATATATTTTTTTAACTTTTTTAACACAAAAGGTAAAAGTATTGGGACCTCAAAAGAAAATCTAATCTGAAATGTTGATGGATGTCAACGTCTCAAGATCTCCCAACCCTAAAAAAGTGGTATTTGCAATTATGTCTCTGTCTGTGAGTCTGTTTAAACTTAAAATTAAGATAGGTTTAAGAAAGGGAAAAAAGATAAAAATCTATTTTATCAAAATCGACCACAACGATTTTGATTAAAAGTCGTATCTAGGCGTTGATTAAGATTATAAATAAACTGGCTATTTTCATTTTACCATGAAAATTAGTTTTAGGGTACTTTACAGAAGCAGAAACCTCCGTATCTCCACAACTATTTAAAATAATAAATAGCTTATCATTGCAAAATTGTAGTACTATTAAAAATAAAAAACCTTTATATGAAATATATTTTTATAAATACAACAGTTTCTGAGATATTGGCAAATATATTAATACAATTTTGTGATCTTTAGTTGTAAAGAGATACTACTTAAGTTTTAACGCAATAATTCTCCAATGCACCAGAGTAGTTAAATATAAGTAAGTATTTAAAATTTATGTTGTTTTTCCTTAAACCTATTAAGAGACATGTTTGTACAATAATGATCTATATCCATGTTAGACTCAATAGTCAATATTTACATTTTTTTATTGGTCAAAATTTATAAATGAGGAATTTAATAGCAATGCAATGGCATGAAGATTTGCAACACATAATACAATGTCGAAAATTATAACTGGAAGTTGAAATTTCAATACGTTTTGACCCTTGTGGACCCAATATTGATCTCTTTATCCAAACATACAAATGAGGACATTAATTCTTTAAAAACGAAATAAAAAATTTAAAACCGGGACTAAAAAAAAGGTTTACTTAAGGTTAGTGCAATTTATTCTTGAATTTTCTATTGTGTATTATTTAGTTTCACATGTATTAAGAGTTTTGAGTAGATATCTCGATTTTAAAACAATAGAGTGAGAAATACCGTGCGGAGTTCCGTTCCATTTATTTTCATTTTCAAGTAAATACGATTCCCTTATTAAAAAGTATTAATATATGCACCATATTGCACATTATCAATAATATTCCAAAGCGGAGAATAAGTACTCTTAATTAAATTTAAAATATTGCTTCGGATAGGATAAAAATAAATGATTAAAATCAATGAAATAATTTGAGAAAACTTAAGTCTACATTATTTTAAATGTAAAATATAACATGAAATTAAAACCCTTATCATTTATAACAAAACAGTGATATTTTACAAGTGTTGGCATCCCAAAACCTAAACATATGATTTTGCAACTGTTATTAGGTAAAAAGTTACTGTGAACAGACTCTAGAGAAGTTATAATGTCCTTGTCTTATGTCTATGGGGTTGCAACATTCTTTATTTCCCCCTCTCCAACAAACATTGTCCAATTAACTCGGGTTTTTACTCCCTAGGGCCTGTTGAATACTTATCGCAATCAAGGAAGTGGACCAACTAATGAAAAAAATATTCAAGACTACAAGCTAGTTTAGTATAGTCCAAGTAAAATAAAATAAACGCAAATAATATTTGTAAAATAATAGTATAAATTGTAACAAGCTTTAAACTACACACTCATATTTAAATACATATTGCATTATATTCATGCATTATAGGCACATGTATCATCATGTATTTGGCAAGCATATTTACCACCGTTTTAGAGTATACATAGATAGAGAGATGGTGTTCGGGAGTGTGAAAGGGGGAGACTTTACCTGAAGTAGATTGTGTTTTTGTTTTTCTTTAGTAATAAGTATTTATGGAGTTTTAAACATTGAATTTTAATTTTTTTGAAGGCTATAATTTTTGCAGCATATATTATCTAATTATATTAATCATTCTGATTTTATATAATTATACATCAAAGAATCCCAAAAGCTAGGAATGCAATTTTACCATTTCAAAATAATTTTGCACAAAGAGGTAAAATAAAATTTATTTTCAAGTAATATATTTACATCAAAATATATCTGTAAATGTCTTAGCAGTAAGCCAATGAGCTAAGAGTATTAATAGGAGAAAATCTCCCCAATTTTACTGTTATCACAGCTTACGTATATAAAAAGCTTCTGGAGCACAAATTCACAAATTATTGGGAGGCTTGTTTGTTTCCAAGCAGCTTTGTGTGAAGTTTTTTAGGATTTAATAAATAGTTTTACGACACTAATTATTGCAAGGCCAAGGCAAGTTAGGCAGGTTACACACATGGCGGATTTTTCCGTTGGGGAGAACTTACCGTCGTTGCCATTCCAACAATGGAGTGAAGAGCTACATTGGTGCTTACACACTAGGTGGAAAGATAAACTCGTGGTAAATTTGCCGTTGGCGGTAGCTATACAGCCGCCCACTGCCACTATACTAGACGGTAGTTCTGCCTTCGCCGTCCAATCAGTGGCGAACGTGACCAAAAGAACGCTCACGCACCCAGCAATTTTTCAGCCGATTAGAATCATTCTAGTGTTGTGGTGCTTCATTTTGGGTCATCCTCCCTAAACTCTTCAAACAACGTATAAAAAGCTCCAACCTCCTCTTTCCTTTGATTATTTGGATGAACTCAAATAAGCCTATTTTTTCTCTCCTGTTTCTTTGGCGACGGTTTTGCCATAAAGCAAGAATTTGTTCTCTGTCCATTTCAAACAATACTGATCAATAAATAATTTAAAACTTAACTATTAAATTGTAATAAAATCAAAACTTAGAAAGAGCACACTTCACTCCTCGATTCCAGGTATAGAGTATAGACGGGTCTATAGCGTTTTTTCTCATGACGATGGAGACGGCGACATTACCGTGGAATCTGAAAACTTGGATGATTCTTTGAGTGGCACGGTAAATTCTCTGCAACGGAAAAATCCGTCATGTGTGTGACCGACCTAGACAACCTACCTTACTCCCTCCACCAAGTTGATGTACGCTTGATCCACGTACTACTTCATTTGATTATGTTTAGGGTTTTTTCTTTGCGTATTACTTACTACCTTTGAGTCCAACACCTTAGCTCAGTTGTAAGCTTGTCTGATCATTAACTTTAGGGTCCCAGGTTCGATTCCTTGTACTTCCGAAAAACTGATCATTGGTGAAATTTGAGTTTCTCCTTTCACAGTGATGAACTAACGGCTGGGGGAGGGGAGGCTGCGTTTTGTGTCTGTCTAGATTTAAGTTATATTATTACTATGGGTGTACCGATGTGAATACCGATGAACCGTTATCTGACGATGATTAGTTTATCTGCAGATAATCGTATTCAGCGATTATTATGCCAATTAATAGTTTTTTCAATTAAAATTTAAAGCAAAATTTTCTATGTTGGAGATTAGTGATCAAAATCGAAAAAAAACACATATAGACAATCCACCCGAGCTGTGGGCTATGCAAAGATTACATAGCCAGATAAAGAAATATAAGTTCATATAGTAGATAAAACCAACAATATAGTTCCAACTTTCACCGATTATTCAAAGATTAATCATCGACTGTGCAACGATTAATCAAAAACTAAGATTATCAAAGCTTTAACTCTTAATTTTTGGATAAAATCTTCTTGTATTAATTACATTAACTGTTATGTTATCGTTATCTTAAGCATATTTCCCAATAGTTATTAATAAATAATCGATAAGCGGAACTATTCTGTGTAAATAATCGTATCATAAACAATTATTTTAAACAAGAGGTAATCGGTTTTCACTGAATTGGCACACCTCTAATTATTAGTGTGTATAATCACTAGGCTCCGGAAGTGAACGTGAAATACCTCAAATAAACGAAATATTAAAATGCTACCTGTGTGGAATATAAACATTTAATTAAACTCGGCCAAATTAATATGATCTGTAAATCTTGTTCAAACAATAATGTGCTAATACCACCCTAAGCCCTGACATTTTTACTTAAATATCTGACCACGTGGACATTGTGATGATCTGCAGTGGGCTGTGTTTTGATATTCCATTAAAACTTGAGTAAATGATAGTCATAGGTAGTTTCACATTTTGGTGTGTTTTGTGCATAGTTCGGGTGTTATTTTATGAAGTCAGAATATGTAGTTGACTGTAAGGGTGGATGGATATTCAAACAAAGAGGATAATCTAAACAGAGAGATTATTGGAGTATGGGGGCTCGAAATTTCCCAATATAACAAACTAGTACGGGGAGATCATAAAGGTTTGAGAATCACTGTTCTAGACTGGAGGCACCCATGTTAAAATATTTCCCGGGGAAGAATCCCTTGACCTTCTTGACTAACGATGGTTAAGGGTCTTTGACCTTCGAACCCCTCCTGCAGCTTTAGAGTATAGCATACCTATCAGTTTTCCCATAACACACCACTGCATCCAATCAAAACTCATTTCATTAGCTTAATCAAAATTGGGTATGGGTGTGAAAGGTAAAATGTCACAGGAAATATACATCAATTTGCGTGGAGGGAGAGTGGGAAACTATTTATGAAATAATACCCTTAGTACATATAGTACATATGATTGGGGTTCGAAACCTGACCTCTACGTTATCGACAAACTATTCTAAACGAGCGTGACAATTTCTACCAAGCGTTCATCTATGGGAGTGCAAACATTTTCGAAGTTTAAATTTTAATATTACATGATTTATAATAATATATAATTTATTAATTAGTAACTTATTTACACCGCTATTAATGCAGCCATAAAAAAATGTGTTATTTTGTTTTAAACATAATAAGCACACAGAATATTTGAACTTTTATTCCTTGGTACTTATTTTATTAATAATGTTTCTACAACTAACTTAAAAAAATACAATTAAAATTTCCAATTTAAGCTAGTTTATTTGAACTACTAAAAATGTAGTTTTATGACTAAACTGAATTGTTTCCAATTTATTATGTGCACCACGTCTTACGACCCATCTGGGCTATACAGATATTTACACTCAAGAGGTAGGAAGGAGAGAGGTAGAGTTTAAAGTAAATGTACTCACATTTTTGGGGAAGTAGTTTAAGGATAAAAAACACACATCAATATGCTCAACCGGGATTCGAGGCCCAATCTCCCCATCACTTGCAAACCAGACAAAATGAGACTCACCATCTTTTTTCAAGTGTCAACTGGCTTGTCTTTGTTTATACTAACGAACAACATTTCCTTAATATCCTCTTTCCAGACGGATGCAATGCGTTAAAAAAATCACACACTTCTCATCTTGTACCTTCATATTATTTAGTGTAAATTGCAGATCTGAACCAATTCAATACTCATCCCTAAAATATGATAGTTTGATAGTCCCGTAGAAGTGGTAGTGAACACGACTTCCCCAGTTTGCAAGCGGAAGATATTTTAATTAGCCAGCTAAATTGAGCATAGGAAAAACTTGGCAAACTCGATGGGTTTGTTTGAGGAGAATAGTCTTGCTTCACTCGTTACTAACACGCATGACTTCCCTTTTCGTTGCAGTGATATTACTCTCAATAGGTTTGGCGCAGTGGTAGAACAGGCTTTAGGGTAGACTTCCGGTCTTGGATTAATCTGGTTCAACCCTGTGGCATTTATACTATTATCTGAATGGTAGTATTTAAATTATTAATACAAGGACTAAACATTTTTACTATCCTTGGTTAAGGGTGTTCAAGCTAGTTTTGAATTATTTTTAACGTTCGATTTTTACTGTTAGGTAACCATAATTACTATTTGATAGAACAACTTTTTGTTCTAAATTAAATATTACTGAAGAGATACCCTGATATTTGTACTATCATGAAAACCACCATTTAATTTATGTTGTATGTGCTATAGGTCTGTATGTCTCTACCTGGCCAACGATCTGAAATAGTTTAATGGATTTTGTTCAAACTTGGTACTCAAATGTTATAGGGAAATACCTCAAGACGTTTATTTTTATGTTGACCTTAGCTCACAAATTAAGGGTAGTTTACTGATGAGTAGGTTTTTTAAATTACAGATTTATTGAATATGACTATACCAATTTTGTCTAAAAATAATATCTAAGGAGTGTTTGATCTCCCAAATAATACTGTATGGGTCTAATTGATTTTTGGGCTAAATTTCTTTGGCTATTTACTGACAATCGGTTTTCAAATATCCAAAATATTTAAAAATTGCTCCAATGATTTTGTTTAAAATGTAAGTCTTGGGAGTGTTTAACATTACAAATAAAACTGTATACTTGGTTTTTGGGTGAAACTTCTTTTTTTTATATATATAATTTTTGTGACAACTGTTTTTGTTTAAGTTTTAATATTATAAGGATAGCGATAGGGTTCAAGAATTTTCCCGTTTTTCTCCCCAACTAAAAAGTATTGAAGTCTCAGCCATTTTTTCACTGACGAGTGGTTATATCTCGAATACCCCAGAGGCAAATAAAATAACAGTACTTTTTGCAGCCATCTGTTACGCCAAAAAGCAATTCAACAACTTTTAAGTCTCTGCAAACTTAACATATGCAATTTGTATAGTTTATTCCTTCATACTCTCATATGTTTATTTCATTCTAACTACAAGCGCCTGAGGCAATGTATTACTATGTAGAAAAACTGATTTCATACTAGCTTTGGATTAATGATTGAAGATACACCACTCTTCAAGATTATGCTGGAGCCAAAACTCCTGAATCAGAATAAAAATATAGGTACTTACATACAAGTGCGAGTTGTGCATTTTTAAACATGCAGGTAATAATTTGTTTATATTTTTAAAATGTGTCCTTTTTTAGTTTAAACTCTGCCTGCTATTTATAAAACGGTAAGTCACAAACTAACCATTCTAGATTAAAACTTTCAAAATTTTCTATCCAATCATAGACATAAAGACAAACATCTTCATAAAAATTATCAACGCATAACAATGCCACAATCAAAGTGGCAACAATGGACAAACCACCAATAATTAAAACACTAAGAGATACGTAAAATATCCTCCCAGAAACATTACAGTTTGTTTTACAGGTAACATATATTAAGATTAAAATTTAAATTAAGTGCCACATATCGTTGCAAGGCTAACACGGAAAATAATCGATCTATACCCCCGAGACAGTTCTGAAAATTTGCACTCGTTAATAAAAAAAAGCGTCATCAAACGGGGGGGAAAACCAAAATAGATGTGCTTAAAAAATAATCAATGCATCCATAGTCTTCAAGTACATCTTATGATAGATGATTGCTCTCAAAACAGGTAAGTGATTAAATATACTTCATAAAACAGCTTTGTTATAATAAAAACCAAAACACTCTTAGTGACTACTGAAATAAACAAGGATACTAATAAAATCCATTTTTCCTAATTTACATACAGTTATCTGCCAAGAGACTCTTGAAAATATTCTACAATGTTTAATAGTTTTTTAATAAATTTTAATAAAACAGGCGAGTCTATAAAATAACAACACTTCACAGAGGATGTGGCTACATATAACCACATACACACATACTTACACAATATGTCATGTTTGTTACTGAGTTTCACTGCCCATTTAGGCTAATCGTATATTAACTAACAACGTGAATGTGCTAGGGATAGGGATGGTTGAATTTAGACCAAGTGTACCCACATTTGTGTAGAGTTGGAAACCATCTCGTAAAATAAACTAAGTGTACCCAGACAGGTTTCAAACTCGGATCTTCCCGTCATCAACATTACAGTCTAACACTAGAGTAACGCCATGGAGCAAACAGATAAAGACAGCCGGTCGATCTCACGTTAATTTTCAATCGATCACGTAAGAAAACTACATCGTTGTTAAAAATCTGTCTTTAAATCTTCTAAGCTCGCAAATAATAAAATACTTTCAAGTGATATTTGAGTTTAACCGAAATAGCCCTGATTGGTCATAAACTGTAATGTAATAAAAAAAATATAGGAAAATTAAATAATTTAATATGAAAATGTACACTCCGTTCACCCTGAACGCTAGTAGTCTTACCTTCACGGATTACACCTATGATCATATTTTATAGGCTACACCATATTGTAATAATGTAAGATAAGTTTCCATCTTTTTAGGATAAACAAACAGTACATTCTATTTATTCTATAATATATTTTTAGGAAGGTGAAAATAAAATTTAAAGAATAGATGATAAGATTTATACAAAAAAAAAAGCATAAGTAGATATAATAAACAATATATGATCGTGGGACCTTTAATAAGCTTATATATCGATCAGTGTCCAAAAAGTTTTCCGACCCTTGCCTTAGGGATTAGACCATTCGACACCGAAGCGGATCTAATACATTTTTTTGGGAGTTATTTTTAGCACCACGTCATACTACCCATTTGTTATACGCATGTACTAATTACGTTAATGGGTTAGGGATGAGGAAGGGTACCAGCATTTGCGTGGAAAGATAGCTGGAAAATATTTAGGAAAATCACCCTCAGTACACCAGACTGGGATCGAACCGCAATGTCCCCGACATCAGCCATCCAATCTATTGCGAGAGTAGTGCCTTAGACCATGCAACCACGGGAGCTTAGTTCACTATAATATTTTAAAATAAATGTTATCCTTACATAGTTATATAATTAGCAGCTACTGGGACACATTTGGCAGTTGAAAAATTCACTTAATATTATTTTGAATCCTTTATTCAAACTACCCGAACCAGAGATCACAAGATCTAAGGTGCCCTCCTCACAAATTACAGGATTGCTGGTAATGAGGAGGCAGAGGTTTGGTTCTCGACTGGGTGTTCTTGGGATGATTTGCCACATATGATTTATTACCATGGTTTTCCCGAACAATTCTAACAGAAATGCGAGCGCATTTATCCATCGAACAAACACTTTACAGCAAATATTTAATAGCCTTAGTTATGAACATTTAAATATAAAATTTAGAAAAAAAATATGCCCAAATATTATGTTCTACAACTTTTAAAATTGTCTAAAATAGCCCAACGGCTGGAAAACCAATTATAGTTTCATCTTGTATTCCAGAAACGTATTCCATCGAGTGAAATACTTTGATAAGGGAACATGGGTTTACTGTATTTGATAGTATCTGTAGGCTATTAATTAACTTTTGTTGATACTTTTCTAGAAATAGTATCGTCAGGAGGTCGGCTGGATTAAAATAAACAAACCACTGTATCGCAAAACGTTCTGGCATAGTTTTATTTTTAAATGAAATTTTAAAAATAGAATAATTTAAAATAAAATTAGCATTTGTTTTTAACTACTAGCCCATTAGTACATAAAGTGTGTTTTACTTTATATTGAAATGTTATCAATTACTATTCAAATAAACAAGGTAAAATAAAAAAATAAGGTTTTTTAAAAGTTATCTAGGTTACAGCCCGTCATATAGATCGGACTCTATGCACTTGAGTGGCCGATGTATTGCGCAATAGTCTATGTACTACAACATTGATTTATTATTGCTTTTTTCGTAACACTGATTGGTAAGAATTATTCTTGCATCCTATGTTATCTTATATTTTAATAGGTTATAGTTATTTTATATTAAACTATTAAAATGTATAACAATATGTTTTAAGTAAATTTGAGAAAAATAAGAATTGATAAAATTCATAACTTCCTTAAATTTATTTCACAGATATAAAAGTAAAAAAATATGAAAATGTAAATGTATGCAAATCTTAAACTGAATAAACCCAACAATACTAGTTTAGCTTAGATTGTTTTACTCCTTGTAATATTGCATGAAACACTTGGGATGCAAACCGATTTGACACTTTAAGCAGATACATTTTTCTTTTACTGAGTGGTGAGCCTATCTACGTTCAGTTGGGGTTGGAAAAAGCCAGTGATTAATGCTATCGTAATGAACATCTCTCAGCAAGGTGCGACATACGTTTTGGTGAAACTTGAGAAGATGGTGATTTGCATTACTCACAGAAACCAGTTTTCTATTTATAATCCACATATTGACTACACTTGCGACAAATAAATAAATGTAAACTAGCAACAACCATTAGCACTGTCTCATAAGTGTTCGATATGTAGCTAAGCTTTGGTTCAATAGGTCGACACCTCCCATTCCTTTTTTTTTTATTTTGAAAACACTTTGTCTGTTAAATTTCACTTTAGGCTTTGGTTTGTATTTAACATTGACTTGTTGTTCTGAGCGATACATTTCTACAGTTTGTAGCAACTGTCACTACACGGTTGTCATAACAGCGTGCAAATATACTCGTATCTGATGCACGGAAATCTAATGCTCCTGTGCCTTCATTATTTAGCTCTTTATTATTTTTCAGTTGATACATATCAATTCTATCTACTCGAATTGTGCACGCATTTAAATCTCAGAAATGTGTCTGATCAACATTACCGAAGTGAAATAACTATGGTTATAAACTTTATGTCCCTTATGACTAGGAACATCAGCTTTTTCATGTAAGTGCATTACAACATCACCTCGTAGACCAAACTTCCTTCTTTTATTTACATATTAATTGATATAAATATCAAACGCAACCACACATATCCAATAGAGGAACATAATACCCAGTTTTTGTAACCGAATCATATTAGTTTTCTTTTTATGAATTGCTTAACCTAATGATTGCCAAAATACAAACTCATATTTTCATCTACTCAAAGCTGTTCATCAATACCACCACGAATTTTGAAATAAACACTCAAATATTCAAGATTACGTTCTGAGTTTGTATAATCTATTAGTACGGTCATTTGCGCTTTTGTCATTTAGATATAGAAAACTGAGGATTTGCTCAAATCTATTGCATACAATATTTTGACATAGTAATTTTGGGACGTAATCTTTTCTGGGGCAATACATTAATTCGTTTGTTTAGGTATTTTGCATAACCAAACAATACACACCATAAGTTTATGTTGGGTAAGATTTAAGTTCACATTTTTTTATGATGCATAAAGATTGCTTTGATTACAAATTAATTCAAGCAATTCATCATTAATAAAAAATATAAAACATCAAATGGTGACTCATACTCCATAGCTTCATCTATATATGACATAGGCTCACAATTCATGTCCATTTTAAATTCATGCTCTGCAGTTTTCTACTGACCTATGCAAGCTTTTTTGATTTCCCAGGAAGCTTGCTTTTATTTTTGATACTTATTTATTTTGTTTCTATAATGTAGGATCTTCATCATCATTCTCATTTGGTTCACTAATTATCTTACGTGTTTTTCACTTTCTTCTAGTTGCAACATGAACTTAACAAGTGCTCTCTAGTAACTTTCAGTCGAGATGATTCAAGCTCGACTCATGTTTATCATCTGATTTATCACTGTCATCATTCATTTCAGCTTCATCCTCAGAAGGAGAAGCATACACCAGCCACTATATTCCATCATCATTACTCTCAATTTCCCTTAAAATGTGATTGACTGTCAACCTGTAACAAAAGAAATAACTATTACTCGACAAATCAATTCATACACTCGGAAAAAAAACTTGTTTACATACAAATGACGCCACTAGTACGTTCATATTTAAAATATTGCAACTTGCAGTGGCGTAACTATAGGATGGCGTAGGTGGCAAAATTCCACGGGACCACGTCCAAAATGGATCTCAACCGGCCAAAATCAATTTGATACTCTGTTCATACATTTTATTAACATATTTATTTCATTTAACTAAACATCTCAGTTATGATTTTATTTGTCTGTTGGTGTTTCAGGGCAAGATGTAAGAGTTCGTAAACATTGTATTCAAATCACTTCTGTCACAGAATACTGACTTATCAAAGGCTTCCATACTTCTACAAATTTGTTTGGATAAATTTGTTTCGTACAGGAATGACTTTAATCTTTAACTCTTTTAATGATTACGTCAAATCGATTGCACATATCTGGTCTATTCGAACAGAGTTTGAAAAATCCCGTCTGGGGAAAATAAAGAAGCAGTTTGACGAGCTTTGAAAAGATGAGAGGCTAGTGGATGTAGAAAGCGCTCTTCGAGGGAATGTATTTTATCGTACCTTGGACATAACTAAGGATAAATCAACCAAGGGAATAAGAGAAATTGCGTCTAACTTTCTTGTTTTTAATCCTGAGTGTTTAACAAATTTAGCTGATGATCTTTATAATGAATCCCAAAGTTTGTCAACATATATATAAAAATGGTACACCCGAGATATTTACGCTGGAAATTCTTGCCATGTGAGCTGCTCAAAGAGACGATCTTTATAGTTTTTCTACAATAGAATCGGTCATTTAAGAAAGGACTCAATGGCCCATATTCAAATATTTTCAGGGAAACCAAAAACTGTTTCAATTCAACATTTGATATATATTTTGTCATTTGATGCATTAGACGGATAATTCTATTAGTTTTTTCAACATTTCTATGTATAAATGGCAAATAAATATGTATTAATACCTCACTATGCTAATATAAAATTGTGCGATTGATCCATTTTAAAAATTAATGTTAAAGAAATATGTTGTCATTAGAAGTAAAAGTTAAATAAAGGTGTTAAAAAAGTTGGTTCTAAATGTTATTTTTAGTTCTAAAATAATGTTCATATATTTACAGTACAACATTAGTAAAACAATATAAAATTTGTTGGGGACCTGGTGGTCTAGGGGTAAGGTGTCAGACTTCTGTGCTGGCGGCCGGGGTTCAATCCTCGGTCCCGGCACAGATTTATCTGATTACCAAACCCTTCCTTCCCCTCTGACAAGACATCTTGTGAATGTGGGGAATGCCAGGCCTCCACCGTGGTTCGGATTCCACGTTAAACTGTAGGTCTTCCATTTCATCTCACAATCGCCCTACCATTACACATTAGCGTAAGTGCGTATAACCCGAACGGGTAGTAAGACGCGGTGCTAAAATAATAATAGTAATATAAAATTTGAAAACTTAGATTATAAAAAAATTATAGGCCCTAATTCTGTTTTATTGTTACTTATCTAAGTATTTTGTGTAAGTAGACCATTCAAGAATCTCTTTATAAAAACGCTCAGGTTCTTCGGAAATGTAGAACATAGACTTTGATAAATCCTGGATTTTCTTGCTATTTATTGATGTAAGCACAGGTATTAGGTAGTTCAACAGCTGTTATGGCAGGCAATTTTAGTTCAAATGTGGGTTTTTCTAGACCATAAATATATCTTCTTGTACAAACTTGGCCTGGATCAGTGGAATTATACTTAAATTTCATTAATATTGTAGGCTGAATCTTTACTTTTGCATTCTGAGATACAGCTATTAATTGTGACTCAATAGATAGACAGCACATTTTATAAAATTTCGGCTACCATTTATTAACTTTAACAATGTCATCATTCGATACCATTTTCACTTCAAACCTGTTTTGGACTGCAGCATTTACAGTTATTTCAAACTATTCCATTAGAGAATAAATTCGATTACATATTTTTAAGAGGCCAAAATCTCTATCCCATACATTGAATTTATGTCTTCTAATAAGGAATGAGTGGCTAATTTTTTTAAATATTTTGCTGTCAGTTAAGGCTGTGCAGATTCTAATAAAATAATGAATTTTATTCTGCCCTACACAGCCATCTTAGTAGAGGTGGAGATCAATTACATTTTCAGGAATATAATTTTGTATATAGTCTAGAATAAAAGAACACACTTAATTTTCTCCCTTCTTTGCTTCTCCTTCATGGTGGACATACATAACTGATTTTCCTGTATTTAGATTATTGATATTAAAGACATAATTTATATTCTCAATAACTACAACTTCACTTATTTTTGTGACTTGAATTTTATATTTTCCTTTATTACAAACTCCTTTCTTCCTTTTTTTTATCCTCAGTAGAAAAATATAAATCACCACACTTTACTGATTTTTCCGTTTGGTAGAACCTGTTGTTTGAAAATTATCATCTGGAATATGCGAATTAGTTATTATATTCACCATCAGATGTCAGGCAGTTAACATAAGAAAATGCTCAACTACTGGAATTGAGCCCTTTCTAAAAATAAATGTGATACTGCACCTGTAGTTTTGACCATGACAGCAGAAGAAATTGAGCCCTAAAATTGTAAGCCCAGCCATGCAAAAAATTGAGTTCGGCGAATAATTGATTTTGGACCCATAAATGATGATTCAATTACAAAATTTGTTAATTATCTAATGATCGAAAATCATACCATATGAGCCAGTTTCCTCAAAGTATGCACATCTTTGATTTTATTTCTTACATTATCTGTCACAGTTCAACAGCTTAAATGTCATTCTCTAAACTTAAAATTATTAAAAACTATTTAAGAAGCAGAATAGTGACCTGGTTGTCTAGGGGTAAGGTGTCAGACTTCTATGCTGGCGGCCGGGGTTCAATCCTCGGTCCCGGAGTAGATTTATCTGATTAACAACCCTTCCTTCACCTCTGACAAGACATATTGTGAATGTGGGGAATGCCAGGCCTCCACCGTGGTTCGGATTCCACGTTAAACTGTAGGTCCTCCATTTTATCTCACAATCACCCTACCATTACACATTAGCGTAAGTGCATATAACCCGAACGGGTAGTAAGACGCGGTGCTAATAATAATAAGAAGCAGAATGAATCAGCTACACTAGCTCTAATAGCAATCACTCACTTCTTAAATTAGGATTGTTCATTATTATTGTTGTAACTCGACTAGTCTATGTCCATACGTGTTGTGGCAGGTTCTTTGCCTCGCCTTTGGTAGTTAGTTGCAACAAACTTACTTTGTTGCCATGTTGTATTAGCCATCCAGGTCCGCCTGATTGAGTTTTAGTTGATTATTACTAAACTTTCGTTTTAGAAAGAATCTCGAAACCTAGTTTAGGAAAGAAGTGTTTTTGAGTACTTCCGACCCTGGTTGGTGGTCTAAACAATGTAATAATGAATTTACTCATATAGCCAGAGTCTCATTTGGAGTATCTCTTTGACCTGACTGTATTTGTTATTTCACTTATTTGATCCAAGCAAATTAACTACGGTCAGGAATTATATTGAAATTTGGTAATGTCTAAAACATTTGTTTGTATTTGTTGTGAAGATTGTTACTAATTAAACTTAAGGTTGACTTGCATATTCTCTTATTTTTTGACACTTTATGACCTATCCTATTCTCTTGTTTTGTAACCTTGATACGACACTTCTGCTGATGAGTGGAAACGTCGCTTCAATCCGTATAGCCTGTACAGGTAGCAAGACTCCGTAGTAAAAAAAACTATGTATCTAATCGCTAGTGCTCTAAAGATAAAGCAACATTAACTTTTTTTTACCAAAACTTTGGCTTTACTCTTTCAAGGTCAATGAATCGATT
The DNA here is from genome assembly GCA_902151425.1 of Timema shepardi. NCBI lineage: Eukaryota > Metazoa > Arthropoda > Insecta > Phasmatodea > Timematidae > Timema > Timema shepardi. Next base: position 98,005 of record CABFVX010000832.1, read on the forward strand.
AGTAAATACTTACATTTACAAGTAATAGAATATATTTATTTTGTATCTTATAGTTTAGAATTTTAGGCATAGCCAAACTAATTGTATAGTTTATATTAACCTCTCGTGTAACTAAAAGTAAAAAAAAATTGGCCTATTAGCAGAAATTACTTTCTCACTATAGTATGTTACAAAACTTGCCTTATGGTTAAGCAACATTTATTCTTTCTACCAGTATGACATAATTAAATGTAATGTAAGAGTTCCCACGTCGTATTATTTCATTTGTGGAAATGAACCAAGTTTTATAAATTCGAAATAAAATTTAATTCAGAGAATATTAGGAGTCCGCCTATTAGAAACGTGGAGCTTTGTTACTTGAAAATGTAATGATTATATAAATAAAAGTAGAATATAGCGAAAGTTTCTAAGGTTTAACCATTTAAATTTTAAGCAATAAAAAGATGCAGACTATTAAGGAAAGGTAGAATCAACCTTATATATGTGTGTTTATTTATTTATGTATATATACATTTGAAATTGCATTTATATAAATCACGCCTCACAATTGTTCAGGTGGTTTAAGACGTCAGTCAGACTTGCAATATTCTGTATAACCTATAACAAGTAGGTTGAGGTTTGAATCACAGTTGGGTGCACTGGAGTGGTGGGTGAAAAGCGACAGCTAGCAAAAGTCGCCAGACGTAATCTCATGAATCCATTCGTCCAACTATAGTATTTTCAATACCATCTTATATTGAGTTGTTGTCACTTTTGGCAGTTAAAACTTTCAAAACAAAGAATTGGTTTTAAATGTGTTTTTCATTTAACTGTTCTTATTATTATTATTATTATTATTATTTAGCGCCTCGTCTTACTACCCGTTCGGGTTATACGCTTCAAGTACTAATTACGATAATGGATTAGGGATTGGGAAGTTCAAATTAGAGGAAGTGAACCCGCATTTGCGTGGAGGGAGAGTGGGTAACCATTTAGAAAAACCACCCCATTTCACCCGACCAAGATTCGAACCTCGATCTCCCCGTCCTCAGCAGTCAAGCTCAACATGACAAGCGCGTTAGCCAACTACGTCATCGAGGTGGGTTTTAACTGTTCTTACATTATTGAAACACCAACTTATGAAAATAACAATGTTGATATTTATTTTTTATGCAAACGGCTTCTGTGGATCACTTAAAAAATATAATCAAACAAAAGCCTATAAAAGGTCGCGTTCTCCTCACAAATTAAGGTGGCGATTCAGACAAAACGAAGGCCGTTGATGATGTCATTCAATCCATCTTAGGTTGTGTTTATGTGCATGTGCTTACAAAATAAAAACATTTATTTGGAACTAATATTTGTGTGGCTATTTCTCTAAATTATAAAAGCATTGTTATTTATTTTGGTGGCCATCTATAAAAAGATATAAATGTACTTTTAATAGTACTTTTTAATTTATTATTTTATAAGTCAATGGTCTAACGTCTGAGTTAACCAGGAACTGTTCCGTGCTAAGGGTCATTCTCCACTCATATTTTAAGGCAAAATCTGTAATGAATGTGTGGAAATCGTCTGCTACTAATGTGTGATCAATCAAGTGCACAAACTATCAGATAACGCAGCCATCATCGACTCGTTAAGTTTTTTTGCTGCCAATAGTACAATTACAACTGTACGAATGCGCATAAGATTATGGTTAGAATAGCCAATCTTTTATATTTGTTAATTATGATCATAGCTGCATCTAAATATCATTTTCATTAAATTTAAAAATAACATCCGTATATGGGAATCGAACCCAGCCAATGTTCTAACCATTGAACTATTATAAATTCAGCCTTAATCGTTCATGGGCTCCAATGTTTGTAGAAGACTTAAAAATCAAACAAAAAACACTGTAATTCCTACCAAAAAAATAAATTGCTGTCTTATCTATTTTCACCAACAAAGTCTGAATTTGCTTGTTGTCTCCTAACAAACAGTTCCATAATGAGCCAACTTTATAAAACTCCTCCCCTTCACTACGAGGCTAGTTTACTTACCTGGCTAGCCTCGTGACAGGGTACCGTGATACTCTACACCTACAATGTTTACATATAGCGCGCGCTCTGTTTATCTCTCCAGCAGCTCTCGTCTTGTACACATGTTATTATGTCAACATTTACCTCCTCTTCTCATCCCCCTTCTACCATTGTTAAACGAACAATATTCGTCAAGACATGCGACACCGGCTGATAGCACTGTTGGAAGATGTCACTCACGTGCTCGCTATCACGCTATTTATCAAGTGTCGGATTAATGGGGCGGTGCTACTAGATGATGCGGGGGTACTGTATTAGTGCAGACGTTTTAAGGTAGCGCTGCTACATATATTGAAGAAGATCTTGTTTTTTACCTTCATAGCTAGCTCAGGGAACGCGTGCTTGGTCTGGTTTGTATCTCAGCAGGCCACACATTGTTTAGCTTTATCCTCTCTTCATATTAATGCTCTTATATTTAAGGCCTATTTCTCCAACTTATTTGATAAACTAGTAATTTATTGTACAAAACTTTTCCAAAGAAAGTTGGTTTTAATGGCAAAGTTAAGGCTGCTTGGGGGGCTAAGGTTCAATTCCCGGGCTAGTGTATTATAGGTAAAGAGGTTTGGCATCTTAGCTCAGCTTACTGAGCTAAGGATATGGGGCTCGAATCCCGGCAATGTCGAACAAAATATAATCTATTAAGTTAGGGTATTCCCTTTAACCAATGATAAGTTCACTGCCAATGGAATGGGTGTTGTGTCGTAACAATAGCTAACTAAGAAATACCTGTTTCGGTAACCCCATGGTATAAGGCACTAATCTAACAATAAACTAGACCTCTGAAGACGGGAGATTGGGGTTGAACCCTGGTCGAGTGTAATGATGGTGGTTTATTCCTAAATAGTTTCCCACTCTCCCTCCATGTAAATATGAGTACACCCCCTCTAAATTCTACCTTCCTAGTCCTTAACACATTAGTTTAATTAGTAGGCTAGTACATAAGCATAAGATTGGTAGTAAGACGCTTTACTAAAATAAAAGTAAGTAATTAAAAACAATAGTAGTAATATTTGCAACTATAATATCATAACAATAAAAACTCTGTTATGGTAACCAACTCTTTTGGATTGTACAGTACAGAACATATCACAAGTTGTAAGTAAGGATTTACAATACGGGTTGTGAATAGTCTATATAAAAGCTATTTTGATATACAAACAATGGATGAAGGATAGTGTTTAGATACATTTTTGTATTATATTCATGTTATTTTAATATGCCCCATGTATATTTTTGAACATGTTTATATTAATTCTTGTTATGTCAGTAGATCTCATAGAAATGGTGTCCATTGCATAGAACGTGCAAGTTAAAATACAAGTTGGAAAATTTGGCTCACATGGTAATTTACATTCAAACAAAGAAAATAATCCTATGAAATGCATCATATCTTTCACTCTGCCATCTTGATTTTGCTATATTTTGTTTACTGGACCCTTAATACTGAAACTTGAGAGTAAGCTCGCTAGTGACCAAAGTCGCAAACCATGATCTTGCAATGCAGCAGGTTGAAATAAAACAGTGCTACAATGTTTTAATATGTTTTTATCTTACTGCGAGTTGATGTGTTAAGGAATGTGGGATACTCGCTAGCAACTGAGATTTTATTCTGATAGCACTGATAAACTCGCATCGGTGGTCGAATGATCTATTTACATGTCATTTTTAGGTTGGATTGCCGGTGAAGGATAAATCAGGTTCGAATACTGGTTGGGTAAACTGGGTGTATTTTTTTGCTATATAGTTTCCCACTAATCCTTCACACAAATGCAGGTATATTTCTTCAAAAAACATACATAGGTCTACATACATACCTAATACCACTATTTCCTTACGGGGTGGACAAGAAACTGTGCAAATAGCTAATAGTTACGTACTTAATTCATCCTCACTAGCTTTCTCCACACTTCCATATTCTTGCACACTCCCTTCGCTTCATAAACATCCATACACTAATCCATGCATGCCCTTTTATTATTAAAGCTCTTAGTGTTTCTCTTTTTAACACATTAATTTAAATCATTTAACCACGTCTTACATGGGCTATCACTTTATTTTAATCCACACACTCTACCTTCATATATTTGCTTCATTGCTCGATCCATACTCATCCTATCAACGTGTCCGAAACAACGTAAGACGCTTATTTCACATTGACCTATTGGATTCTCTTTCAAATCGCACTCCTTCAGCAAGCATTCATTACTGACTCGGTCCATACGAGTTGTTCCATATACACTTCCTAGATATCTCATGCGAACCTCATTCATCTTGCTCTTGTGTTTTCCCTGACAACTCTACACTTTATATTCTTAAAACAATGTTGGTGTCAACACACGTCTTTTATTGACCTATTGGATTATCTTTCTAAAAAACCTTATTTTCAATTCCTTTAGCGTAATTAATGTAAGTGTGTAACCTTAACGTATAGCTACTAAAATAGTAAATAATTCAAAGGCAATATTTTTTCACACAAACAGCTCATTTTTATGAAGGACTGGATGATGCAATCATCCAAAACAATGGTATTATTTTTTTTACTCTGCCTACATGATTTTAAAACCACGCATTTCTTTTTTAAAAAAATCGTTCTCAGAAGGTTACAACCAAAGTTAATCTTGTTTTATGCGGTTATACTTAATGGACTAACGATATTTCACACGATGTTCAGATGGTGAGTTGAATCCTATTGCAAGCTTCTATATGACGTCAGTCTTGGCAGCTCAAACTTTCCAAATATTGTGTTTCTGAGTTTGTGTGTTAGACGCGAACAATCAGCTCGTGACTCGCAACCCACCCAGTTCAAAACTTAGGTCCTGGGAACTGATTTAGTTTATTGAACGTGTTTTACGTTGTATTCACTGTTTTTTGTTTTTCTCTGTGTTTATTTAATATAAGCATAGCAAAATGTATGTTAATTATAATGATAATAGAATAGCATGATTAATAAAGTTAATATTCCACCTTTTCTTACATTTAAACAAGATTTCGTAAAGAAATTGAATTTGTAGACTGCAACATGGAATACATATGTATTATATGTTTATAGCTTTACAAACTACATGGAAATTTTAAAATTGAATTATTTATTTTATTTAATGTTAAGCAATACAATTTAATAGGCAGCCATTCTTTTAAATTACTAACCAATCCTAATTTGGATCAATGAAATTTATTTGTCATAAATTTAGATAGTTTTTCATAATAATAAAAGTAATAATAATGTATACTATATATCACTCGTTTTATTAATTAATACGTTTAATACCATATCATTCTATATGCCACCAGAAGAGATATGATTAGGAATGAAAATGTAAAGTCTATATTTGGGGTACATGGGATACTTTAGATAAGAGAGGAAGCTAGACTGAGATGGTATGGACACGTAATGAGGATGGAAGGAGAGAGGATTCCAAGAAAATTAATGCATATTAAGTATGTAGGGAAGAGACCGAAAGGAAGAACAAGTAAACGATGAGAGGAACAGATAAAATCAAGTGTGCTAGTGAGAGGAGGAAATTGGAATAAAGTGTACGAGACATAATGGCGGAAGGACAGAGGGAGATGGAAGCATTTTACTCAACAAACCCGGCCACAGGCTGGAAACAGTATTGATGATTATGAATACCATAGCTATTAACAGCTTAATTTAAGCTGTAGATATGAGTAAAGATGTTCAAAGAAAATGCATAGGGATTTATGTAAAGTGACAATAGGATAACCTAAATGATAAATCACATGTGATAGACTACTTCCAGTTAGTTCAACCAGTCAATAATGAAACTTGACAATTTGAACCTGCAAATAATATATTGTGATTCTTATGTCTTAGACCATACGACCACCAATAATTTTTTGTAGCAATTTCATGACCAACGAACTACAGGAAAGGGTAGATTTTAAAATCCAATCAGGCACGTGATCTAAATGCCAAGCTCATTTAGTTTGGCTTACGGGTGGCGAGTAGGTCGGTACTTGAAGTTCACCTGGGTGTTCTGATAGTGGTTTTATCAGAATGGTCTCCCATCCTCACGCCACGATAACTCGGGTACAAGTCTTCTGAATTCTACCTTCCTTATCACTATTCTAATATCGTAATAATTATATTATAATAACATATATGCGTATAACCCAAAAGAGTAGTGAGACACTAAAAAAAGAGCCAAACAAATCAATATTTTAAAATCCCTGACTATGTTCAAACAAATGAACCTACTCAAGAATTGACCAAATTATAAAGTGTGACACTTTACCACGCTTCACTTACACGGAACTGGAATCATACTCATTACAATCACAGCACTGAACAATGGCCAACAAATGATCGAGAGCACAATGTAAACGGGATGTGAACTTGTTTTCCTTTCTCCCCTCACCAAAAACAATTGTGAAGTAATACAAACTCGAGAACAATTACATACCATATCGTATTAGTTTCAAAATAACGCTCCATGTTTATTCCCATGAGCACGGTACAGCTATATCTTCCCGCTACAAACAAACTCAGCATAAAATATATCTTATACTTTATTTTTTATTTATTTTTTGCACCACATCTTACTATCCGTTTGGCTTATGCGCTTATGTGATAATTACTCGGGTGGTTTCAGAGATTAGGAAGATTTAATTTCAAGGAAGTCTATCATCATTTGCGTGGAGGAAAAGTGGTAAACCATTTTGGCAAAAACCACCCTCATTACATCCGACAGAGATTTAAACCTTGATCTCCCCGTCTTTGCCAGTCTGGTCTACTGCGAGAGTAGCGCGTTTGACCATGCCGCCACTGAAGCGGGTTCTCTTCTTTACTACCCACACGGGTAAGGTATCATTCAAATATGATAATGGTTTTCCAATGACTTGGCTGAAGCTTGGTAAAATGTACTGAAGTTTTTTTTATGAATAGCTTACAATTATCCTACGTGTGGCCTATTTGTCTTGCTCTTCCATTGCCGATCAACTTTTGCCATCGTATAATCAGAAGTAGAAACTTACCTATGAATAGAACGCAGAAAAAATCCCACAAACAGCTCTAGCCTTTGTTTGCACCTTTTTATAAAAATATATAATATATATTTTATATAATAATGACACTGCTCATCTGGGCTACATCATTCGTAGCCCCATTTCTGTAAAGATTTGCCAGTGCTAAAAACGTACCGTTTCCCAAGGAGAGCCCGAATGTATTAATCGTACATCCTTTGCGTGGAGGCTCTTTCCATGTCCCGATGAGATCATATGAGGGTGATAGTTAGTATGAGGGTGTGGAACTGGTGGAAACACTTAAACCTAACTTAAACTTAACTAGGCAAACCCTGGTGACCGTTTGGGTAGTTCACCTTTCGGAAAAAATACCCAAGGTACCAGCCAGTAATAGAGCCCGGGATTCCTAAGCTCGTAGAAAGGTGCACTGACCAATACACCATAGAGCCGATCAATTTATAAATAATATCGGAGCTTATTAACAGGGAAATTAAATACAAGATAATGGTAAACCAGAAAAGATATTTATGTGTGGCACTCTGCATTATTTACTTGATAACGAAATTGGGATCGATTTAATAGTTTTTTCAGGTTAAAATAAGGTAAAACAGTTTCACTGGGCTCAGCTCCAGTGTTTTCTAAAGTAGAATACAGAAAACAACACCACGAGCTGACGCGTGGTCAGAATTGATTTACCTACCTAGTTAGGTGTTTTCCATGGGCTTAAAGGTCAGGGTAATTAACGGCTTAGTTTAAAAGATGAAGAAAGGTCGACCCTACTTAGATGAAATGCACTCACATTCGCGTGTCAAGGAGATGAAATCGAACAACCTCATTGAGTTTATAGTGAGTGAGACACCTAAAATCTGCAACCACAGTTGCGAGTAGTTTGGTCTCTAATAGGCCCCAAATTGATTTCCATAGCTTCCAAGTCACAGATATCACACTCCTTTTGAAACACCACAAAACGAAAAAGTCAGTCTGAAAGAATAAATGGATTCATAAATATTTAAATTAAATAAGGGCTCTAATTTTAACATAATTTCAAAAACTATTTTTCACATTTTAAAAATATCCTTTTTTTTAAATCAAAGATAGATAGTGACTAGAGGGGTTGCAGAAACCATACTAGGAATGTATTATATTTTAAAGTTTAAAATTATCTGAAATTTCCAGGTTCTTCAGTCAAAATATGTTGTATTTCTAAGTGACACCCGAAAAGGATTTTTAACACTTGACTTTCTTTTATCACAAATATAACTGAGACTAACAAAAGAAATGATACGGAAATCTGCACGAACTTTCTCGTTCTATTTCTTAAAAATTAGAATTTACGCATCAGACTGGAACACTTAAAATCATTTTGATGAACAGTTGAGAGTAGCCATTTGGTTTGTAATATTGATCAAAGCTTAGAAATGAAATTTAATCAAAATCATTGAAACCGATTTTGGTATAAACGATTTTTTTCTCTTTTCACCCTTAAGGAAACTACCCTTAATTTTAGGGTTGGATATTAAATTCCAAAAATTCCTTGGGGTAAACTTATGAAAACCCTATTTACCAAGTTTTAGCCCAATAAGTATAATAGTTTAGGCTCTAGCTCGAGGTACAGACTGACAGGCAGATGGACAGACAGAAAGGCGGCATTGTGAAAACCAATTTTAGGGTTCAGGGGGTCATGAAATGTCGATATCCATCAAAATCTCGAGTTCAATTTTTTTTATCACAAAACTGTAAGGTAGCGAGAAATTAAAAATATTGATATTAGGTCCCCGTGGGCCAACACTTCGTATTAAAATTTCGAATACCAGTTTAAAATTGTTGACATTTTATTAGGGGTTGCACATCTATAGTTATAGAATTGCTATTAAAGTCTTTATTTTAAATTTTGACCAATAAAATAGGTAAATATTGACTATTGAATCTAAAATGACAGAGATAGATCATTGTTGTATAAACATTTCTCCTAAGAGATTGACAGAAAGAGAACATATACTTTTTGAGAGACTTACTCATTTCTTACTCTATGGCATTAGAGAATTATTGCGTTAAAACCTAGGTAGTATTTCCTTACAACCAAAGCTCACAAAATTGTATAAATATATTTGCCAATATCTCACTGTTGGTTTTATAAAAATATATTTCACATCAAAGTTTTTTTGTTTTTAATAGTACTACAATTTTGCAATGATAAGATATTTAGTATCTCAAATAGTTGCGAAGATACGGAAATTTCCCCTTATGTAAAGTACCCTTAAAGTCATTTTCATAGAAAAACTAAAAGAGCAAGTTTATTTATAATATTAATCAACGGCTAGATATGAGTTTTAATCAAAACAGTTACAGCCGATTTTGAGAAAATATATTGTTTCTCTTTTCGCTTTTTACTAAACTACCTACTCTTAATTTTGGGTTAAAAAATCAAATAAATAGACGGCATTGAAAAACAACTTTTTAGGGTTCGAGGGGGGGG
>CABFVX010000832.1:107562-181533 GCA_902151425.1 Timema shepardi
GGGGTCATGAGACATCGACATCCATCAACATTTCAGATTAGATTTTTTTACGGTTTCAATGCTTTACCTTTAGTGTTCGAAAAGTTAAATATATATATATATATATATATATATATAGTTGCATATAGCTTGAAAGTTATTGGTTTTATAAAAATATGTTTCGAATAAAATATTTGTATTATAAATAGATCTACATATTTTCAATGAAAAGTAATTTCTTATCTCAATTAGTTTCAGAAATATGATAAAAAGTGAAAGTTTACGCATCAGACCATAGCCCTTAAAGTCATTTTGCCGAAATTTTTAACGTATACATTTTGTTTAGTATATTTATAATGTTTTGAAATGAAATTTAAACAAAATGGTTAGAGCCGATTTTGATAGAATCAAATTTTTCTCTTTTAGACCTTCAATAAACTACTCTTAATTTTAGGGTTAGATATCCAATTCCAAAAACCCCTCGGGGCAGCCCTATGAAAACCCTAGATACCAAGTTTTAGCTCGATCGGTAAAAAAGAATAGGCTCTAGTCAGAGATACAGACAGATGGAAATTCAAAACCCACTTTTTCGGATTATGAGGATCATAAAACTTTGAGATTCATCAAAATCTTGAGTTCAATTTTTTTGACGATCACAATACTTTCTCTTTATACCTGTAATATAGCTAGAAAACAAAAAAAGTTTTATCCGGATAATCGCAGTATTTTTAAGGTAGTTTTCATCCATAATACTTGTTTCGTGCCCATGTAGTATTTGCTCAGAACTCTCCATTATTTCCGGATAAATAGATAAATATGAACACCCCACTAAACATAAACTGCCATCACTCAATAGAAAATCTATTCAACTCATAAATTTATAAAACAAAATCCAATTAAATGATAATGTTTATTTACAGTGTGCTTGGCAGCGAAGAGGAATTTCATGAACAATAAAACAAGACTATTTGGTTTAATTTGGTGGTTCAAAATCGTTTCAGGTTAAACTAAAACGTTAAACAATGGAAAAATAATATTATAAAACTAAGAGCTTAAAATAACCTAAAATAAAAAATTGGTTAATTTAATATATTTATGCATAATTTGTTTAGTTGATTTATGCTAAATTAAACTAATTATTGTAAAATTAATAATCCTGAGGGTATATTTTATTTTTGTACCAATATTGATTGTAAAAAATTAAACATATTTCTAGTAGGCTATTTAAGTAGACTATATTAGTAATTAACACGTTAAAACAACTATTACAATATACGACTATTATAGCTACTACACAAATTAGAAATTATAGATGAAGGAAAAGATTCCTAGACTAAGTCTGGACAAATTTGTCTTGGTGTTATTTTAAAATTCCAGTCAAATTTGTGGAATTCTCTGACTTCTCCCATGTATATCAACTTCCCTGAAATATAGTGGTTTTTCATATGCGTGTCAGCCCCAGATCAACCTAGAACTACCTGACGCATTCCAGACATTTTATACTATAATTAGTTTGCTACATAGGCATATTTTAGTGCGAACCTTCTGTTAACGCTACTCTGTAAAAAATTTGTTTGTAATTTTGCCATAAGGGCATACAATCGAAGCGTAATTTAGGCTTTCAGCTAAAACAATTAGCTATAAATAAAGGGGAGGGGGGGCTCTGTACTGAGGCGCTGAGACGAGTTGAAGACGTCTAGAAATCTCTAGTTATTAAAACCAATTAATTATTTTAAAATATGGTTCAAAGATAGTGGAGAATAAAGATATCATCGTGTACTCAAAGAAATAAAACCTGTATCCGTAAGGGTTAGTAATCCAAACAAAATAATCGAAAGGAGAAATGAGCCCAATTTTAATGACTTTTAACGTTAATGTTGCAGTTCAGAGATCAAAGTAATTTGTTATAAACATGTATCTAACCTTCCTTAAACAAATAAAGTATGTTTTTAACAGGGCCATAAAATATAATTCTAAGACAACTGAAGATTTTTTTAGTGATCTTAAAACGTTGAAACTGTTACTATCATATGAAATAAAGAAGGATATTTCCCTTCAAAAAGAAAGTGTCAAGTGAGTGAATGAACACGTACACCCTTCTAATACAGTATTGTGTTTCATATATTATAAAGTAGGAATATTCTTAGTAATTTTGTTATACTTAGAGATATATCAAATGTTATTATTATTATTTATTGGTTGAAAATGAAATACCTAGTTTTCGTATACATCACAAGTCCAAGCATGTCACAAATATAGTAACTTATCTAACTTTGCGTAAAAGGATATTGTTAATTGTGAAAAATAATTTATAGTTATGGGAAAAGGCCCTTTTATAACGTTCATGTACCATTTAAAGGCACCCATCCAACCAACTTCATTTTCAAACAAAGTTTTGTAAGAATTTCAAATAAAAAAAGTTCCATCTACTAATTACATATTATTGAAGACTTTTACAATAAACGACAAATCTAAATTATAATAACAGGAACTAGATACCATCCCATTTTCATAGGAATAACGTTCTCCGACAGCTAGATAAGTTACTAGATAAATGTTCACGTTTTCATAAATGATGTCATATTATTTACAGTTGCCCTTTTTTGAGATAAACTATCAAAACTAATAATATAACACAATTAAAATATTTAAATATGATCAATTTTGGCCCAAAAAATATATATTTGCATTTTATGAAAGGCATTTTCTGTGTGTATTGTACTGCATATCATTAAAGGTTATAAGCAAACCCCAAAACTCCGTTAAAAAACAAATACAAACGTATTGGCTTCTTCACCATTTTATTCACAACGTGTTAAAGTATAGAATTTCTTGAGAAATTGGCAGCCCATATTATGGTAGTAGCCGTATACAATCAATAAGTGCCTTAGGTATGTAACCATTACTTTATTTTTCTCAGAAAAGACAATGAAGATATAAAAGCGATATAGGAAAAACCAACTCAGTCGGGAATTGATAAAAAAAACCAGTAATAAAACATTATTTCTAGCATCAGGAAGATTAAACAGCCCAAACCAGGGCCGCCCACAGGGGACTGCCAATGACTTCAAATGCAGTCAGTGAGATTTGACAATTTTTTTCCCCCCTGTAGCTAAGACATATTGGTATCAGTTATGGTCTATGTGGGGGATTGAAAAATGTTGGTAAATATTTGTTTCTGAAGTAATACAATGCAATTATGTGAGAGCTGATAGTCTCGTACACCCTTATCATGCCAACAACCCTATCTGGCTCCTTCCCCTATACCAGAATAACCCTAGTATGTCTTTTGTTTGCAATGTGTATTTTAAATATTAATCAGAAGAAGAATGAATATTTATTTAATTCAGATCATTTTCAGCTCATGTTTGTTCCAAGCAGGAGACGACCTGGGGAATATTTTTAAATCCTACTTGCAACATATTCCATTTAATTTGGCACAACATATTATGATTAGATACCACTATTCTCAAATTTAAATATTAAAATTATAAGTAGGTATCAGTGATTCACTATTATCAATTTGGTAGCTGCAGTCACCTACTTCTTTTTTTTCTGCGGGCGGCCATCGCCCTAAGCCCCCGCCATAACAACGCCACTGAGCTCGTAACTGGCTAAGATGGTTGAGATCACGCTCTAAATATAAACAGGCTAGTTCTTTCAGTTGGCGGTAGAGATCAGGTTTAACGCAACGCCACCGCGCGCGCTCTTGTTGGTATTCCGCGCGGGAACCGTCGGAAGACTTGTTTCAGTTTCGTTGTTGTTCGAGTTCGTTGACCTCGCTGTTTCCCAAGGTGGATCACCTCCACTTGTAGCGTCAGGACGGTGTTCACTTGATTACTGTAATAATAGGATCATTTGATGCGGTGCCACTAAGTAACTTTGTTTCTTTTTTTCACTGTGTGACCGATGTAAAAAAAATTGCAGAATCAGTGAATCATTGTTGGTATCTATCTGATTAATGACATACTTGACAGGTTCCAACGACAACGTGCTATTTTAAATGTAATCTCTTACTTAAAATAAACCAATGAAAATGTAGTACAGTGCTTATCATAGGCAGGTTGACCATATGTACTGTTCTTTGCAGGACAGCATAAACGTAGGGGGAATTTAATTTCGAAGGGGGAGAACGGGCTTCAAAATCGTAATTTTATGACATGATGCTTATATTTACCATACCTTTAAGTCTTAAAAAATATGTACATTATTAGTAGTGGTGGAACTTTATTGGTGTAAGAGGGAAAAAGAAAGGGGGTGGGGTAAGTAGCAAAACATTTTTTATGGTCTTTCTACCCTTCTATCCCCCAGTTAATATTAGAAAATTGAATGCTCCTAGACGTTATTTTTAGATCCTCGTTTGGAGAATTTTTGAAAATTGTACTTTATTAGAAGCCATTTATAATAGTGATACCACTTTAAAAAAATGAAATTTGGATAATTCTAGAGGCTATTGGTAGAGTCTTCTTAGGATTTTTTTTCCCTCGAAAATTGAATGCCTCTAAAATCTCTTTTCAGAAGGGCTTAACAAATAATTTTGTTTATAAATAAGATTCCCTATAATCTATTTGAAGTGGTCCCCATCGAGTTTTTTTTTAACATGGATGCACCTAGAAGCTATTAGTGTGTTCCTCACCTGATTTATTTTATTTTATTATATGCCACTAGAAGCTATCTGAAGTGATATTCCCCAAGAAAATATTTCAAATTGGGTGGCTTAATAAGTTATTTGGAATGGTCCTTGCCTGGATATTTAAGAAAAATAGGTTCCTATTAATAAAATTAAGTTGACAAATAACAAGGACATGCATAAGTAAAGTAGTTAGCTATACAAACATGTTGTTTCTTCAGAAGAAAAATTTAAAACTGCTTACGTAAGAAAAGTAATTGTGAAAGTAAAAATAAACAAACCAAAGAAGACACATTCCCTCGAGCAATATCCACCATGTCAACAACTTTCGTGCTATCAAAAAACAAAACAAAACACTGTGTAAAGGCGAGCGGAATGAAGAAAATAGGAGATAAAAACCTTACAACTCTTAGATTAGTTATAAATTCTTCACAAGGGGTTGTTCCTTGAGAGAATGTTATGTTGGCAGGAAATCTTACGTAAAGTAATTTCCTAATGCTTTATATATCGTGGATGTAGCATGATAAAACTCTTGAGGGGGATAGAGCTTGACCCACATTCAATGGGAACTTGGTCTTCCTTTTTTGCCTTCTTAAGGTGAAATTATTCCTAGTATAACTACGTAGACAATTTCCTTACATGTACAAGATCGTACACTTAGACCATACTTGGACATAATTAAGGGTGTTCAAGCCAGTTTTAAATATAATATTTCAATAATTTTCAATATCGGAGGACGAGGTCACCGTTTTCAATCCTTGGATTAAATAATTTTTGTTCAAAAATAATGATATTTGGGGACCTTCTTTAATATTTTAGTTTTTACACACAAAAAAGATCAAATTCTTTGAGGTTTTAATAATGTATTAGTAAATCCTACATAAACTTCAATAAAACAAATTGAAGTAGTTTTAAAGAAATGGAAAATGCTAAGGTCTTTCGTACCTCAAATAGTTGCGGAAATATGATAAAAATTGGAAATTTTTGCTGATATACAGAACTAGTTAAATAATTTTCATGGGGAAAAAATGAGTTACCATTCGTAATGTTGAACAATTCCTGGATACAAAATTTAATCAAAAACATCATAGCGTATTTGTAAAAAAACATTTTTTGACATTTGTCCTTTAATAAACTACCCGTAGTTTTAGAGTTAGATATCTAATTTTCAAATAAACTCTCAGGGGAACCTTTTGAAAACCCTAGTTACCAAATTAAAGCCCGATCGGTAAAATGGTTTAGGCTCCAAGCCAAGATATAGACACACAAACATATACAGGTAGGCAGGGAAATAAACGCCATTGATAAAACCACTTTTTAGATTTCAAGAGGTCATGAAAGGTCGACATCTTATAAAAATCTCACGTTCGATTTTTTTGACAATCACAATACTTCTCTCTCCGAGGAGGTGAGAGAAAGTAAACACTTACTATACCCTCGTTTAGGCCTACGTATCTCTAAAAAGTTGATTCAAATACCTAATTATGGAAAACGTAAATTTAGTCAGTAAATAATAGTTGTGTTAAAAACAGTTACTTCCATGTAGATGACTACATTCTTCTCATTGTATTCCTCGGTTTTTATAAGTTTGACTGGTGCAAAAACCGCACTTTCTTAAATTGACATTCCAAAGCCGGCTTTCCTACCTTGAAATAGGATTTCTCACATTTGCTTACACCGTTGAAGCTATCGTCTGCTAGTAAACGTTTCAAGTTGGTGGTTTCAATCTATCTTACAATAACATTGCTTTCCAGCTCAATCCATGGTGTGGTGTTTGTTTATATGGTTATTTGAACAAATGATTGAATTTTACGCTTGGAACTTCATAAAATTGGGTTGAGAAAAAATAGTTTTTATACCAATGATAAGAAACATAGGTCTCGTAAACTTAATAAAAACTTGAAACAATGGCGAGCTGAAAGATGAATTTTTAACCTCATTTGGAAGCTAATTGGCCTAGCAGAGCGCAAAGACACGTTACAGACGCCCAGAAATCTCGCGTTATTCAAGAAGTGGTTTGATATCTCAAATATTACTTACACCAACGAAATAATTTTAGAACTAGCCTGGCGGTAAAATGCTTTGTCTTACAGGGTAAGAAAAGGTGTAACACCTGTAGGGTGCTCTTGGGGTGTTTAATTTTTTTGTGGTGGGGATGTAGGAATTGCGAGAAAAGGCCAGTGTTTTTGCAGTTTTAATATACAAAACTTTTTTTGGCCAAAATAAGTCAAATATCGCTTCAGTACAAACATAGAGTTTAATTTTCCTCACATAGTGATATCAACAGTTATTGAATATCTATTTAGGGTGTCCTGGAATCCAGTGCCAACTTTTTCGCTTAGTTTAAAAAGTTTGTCATCCAATGGTGTTATGCTCGTGCTAGATATTCAAAAACTGTTGATATCACTATGTTTATTTTAGTCAAAAATATGTTTTACTATAAAAACTGCAAAAACATCGCGTCTCTTGCATCCCCACCTTATTAGCTTCACAACTTATATCAAGGTGAATGCTTGGGAAGTTATTTGAAATTACTTATAATATTGTGCTCAAATATTAAAGGTTCAACTATCAAATATATTTGATTAGGTTTTTTCCACGACCCATACACGCTAATACAGATGCACTTCCTCTAAAACACCCCATTAGTCGTTAGCCTGGTATTACACTGCTATATTTATTTTACAAAATAAAACTATTACTTTTATAAAATATATAACTTAATATAAAATATTTGACGCCTCTTTGATAACATACATGCTATTTATTACATTAGATCACATTTCTTTCAAAGTTTGTAAAATGTAGCCTATTTTGTGATTAGTGATTACAAACATGTACTCAGGCACTTTAATTATTATAGTTTGTTCTGCTACCGTGAGGGCGATTGTCTCTCAAAACTAAAAGAGTAGGTATGAAATAGATGTGGGACCAACCATTGACACGAGACTGTAACATAATATGAAATAGCAGATGCTTGCCAAAAGAAACTGAAATTGAACATCTAGAACCGCATCAAAAATATTTACAAACGAACCATAAACCATAGAGAAAAAATCACCTAAGGAAAAATACACACCTAATCTGGTTTAGAAGTTAACGCGAGCTAAGACTGGTATTTTCTCAGTTTTTCTAACATTTTTTTTTTTGCGTAAGATAAATAAAATAATGCTTTAGTAGACGCATTTAGTATGATTTTCTATACAAAGTAATCTCAACAGACCTTCTTAATCCGGCCCCGTGGTTTAATGGTTAGTGCACCTGGCTGTGAACTAATGGGTGTCTCAGATTCGAATCCAGGATAGTACCTTGTGCATTTTCTCTAAAGGGGAATTATCACAATGGACACCAGGGGTTATTTAATTAGGCTTATATCAGGTTAAGACTTACACTGGCTCCACAACTTCTTAATAACTATCATCACATCATCTCATCGTGGGTACGACGTGTAGACAACCTCCTATGGTGTACCCTGGGCAACGTTCTGTTCCAACAGAGCGCCTAATAGTCTGCATACAGGCGTCAGAACTGGATGGTATGTCCCACCGGGTCAGTAGTGAGTGCTATACGCTAAAAAAAGAGTTCTTGAACATTGTTTATGAGCATAGTGGCATTTGATGAGAAACTTTTAAAATTAGTAGAAAAAACTGTCGCCACATTCCAGAACACCCTTGGCAGATATTCATGAACTGTTGAAGTCACCATCTGAAAAAAATTAAACGCTTTGTTTCTACTGAAGAGCTAATTATTTGATTTATTTTGACCAAAAAAAGTTTTATATAGAAACTGCAAAAACAAATACCTTTTCTCTCATACCCTTCCACCCCGCAAAAATGCTATAATTGTGCGGTTTGTGAGACATACCAAAATTATCATCTCATACCTTACAGATAAATACCCGAAATGGCGATCACATGGTCTAATGCATTACTCTTGTATTATACTGGATTGCCGATGATGGGGAGATCGGGGTTCAAATCTCTATTGATTGTATTGAGAGAAGTTTTTCCTAAATGTTTTCTTACTCCCCTACACGCACATTCTGGTACATTTACTCTAAAACTTTACTTTTATCATCCCTATCCCAATAACTTAAATAATGTATGCGTATAGCTCGAACGGGTGCTAAGACGTGGTAGGGGATAAAATACCATTTTTTTCATCACGTCACAATATGTTCAGATTAATCTTTCAAATGTATAAATTTTATTTGATAAAACCTGTAATGATATTGATTTGGACCCCTCTCATATATTAAAAAGGTCATGGATGAAGTGCATTTTTCTTTAAATATTGTATGTTAAACATCCTTTCAGTACTTCATCCATGGAGAATCATGCGCTTTTCAGAAATAATGTCAAAGGATTTCACCATTAAAGCCTATTTTTATTTTTATTTTAAAAATCAACTCCGTAGTTTACCAAAAAAGCAAGTGACGCTGGTTCCCTCCACCAAATAGGAAGCTAGCCTTCACAAAATCTGTCGCCAGGACTATTTCTATTAGTTGGCTTTGGCACTAAAGACAAGGGGTTCAAGAGGCAAGGGGTTGGTCATATATAATCCACTTGAGCGTATGGATACACACTGTGCTGGTAGAATAAATAGATCAGTAACACAGAATATTGACAGTGCCGGTAATAAGAGAGTAGTCACACACATCACGCTACTCAAAACATGTAACGTGTAATGTTACAGAGAAATGATCTGTAGTTCAACTAAACTGTATCATATAAAATTATATCTTCAGTGCCGAAGATAAAATCACTTTAATAAATCGTGTGCAACATTAAAGGTCTTATATATATTCAATTAAAATATCACAATAATACCGTAACTCTTTAATTAGTGCTCGATCACGGGGCAATTATCAACTAACTAAACGGTATCACTTCAATCGGTGCCCATCGCCGAAGCGTAACGTTTTAATTGGACTGATTAATTAATAACGCCTTAAACTCCATTGCATGTTCTATAATTTAAAATTTTTATTTAATATTTGCCAAAAATATTATTTTATAAAATTTATTTGGTGGACTTATCAAATAACTCAAAGTGAAGATATGAAAGCGAAATACCGTTCTCAGATTAAGTTTTTTAACAGCCACGGTGTTAACAACTTAAAAGTGAATAAAACATATTTAGATATTTTGCTTTCTTTCGCAGCTCAACACCTTCATTTGTTGGATCCTTGTTTCCATATTATTGGTCAGGGGGGTGTTTAGAAACATAATTAGTAGACTTACTCTATAATATTACACAACAGGAAACAGACTTCGTATTAAAACAAAGTACGTTTTCGTAAACATTTTCTAAATTGTTTAAATGGGGGATAAGTGCTGAGAAACGGAGGAGCTTACACACTGAAATATCATTAAAATGGTATTATGCAACTTTGTGAAATTAAATCGAGTCCTTTCAATGGGTAATTGATATTACATAATGGACTCTTTAAATGTAAATCTCCCACGGTCTAATTTCTTCTTGACGTTGAAGTCAGATCGTAAGCTCTCTAACTGCCTTTTAGATGAACCAAACTGGCTTTATGTAATGGGGTCGTTAAAGTCAAGGAGGTCACAAATTTGTCAAAGGAACACAAATAACTTTGTACTCAAAGTTACGGTAAAATGGAATTAATATTTAATTACAAGGCCAAAACTTTCATAACTTTAAACAATACCGCCTACTTGTGAATATATTAGTACACTGAGGTATTTATTACGAGAATGGCAGTTCTGAGGTGTCAAAACCACGAGAAAAACCATCAATTTTCTTGTAGCTTACTGTTGTGACTCTTTTAAAAAGTTAACTTTATTAGTTTTACATCCATATTTATTTTTGTACATTTGAAAAAAAAAGTTACCTGTACATGCTACTCGAACC
Source organism: Timema shepardi (assembly GCA_902151425.1). Taxonomy (NCBI): domain Eukaryota; kingdom Metazoa; phylum Arthropoda; class Insecta; order Phasmatodea; family Timematidae; genus Timema; species Timema shepardi. The sequence continues at coordinate 118,052 of CABFVX010000832.1, forward strand.
CGTGTCTCATATTCAGGTGTAATGTTTCCAATTTACGAATATGATACTTGATACGGCTATATCCATAACTTAAAGGTCATTTTGATCTCTCAAGCATGTAAATTAATTGTGCAATCGATGTTCATGGGCTTAAACGCAGCCGTGGTCGATGGATTTTTCTTATAGCATAGCATAGCATAGCATAGCACAACTTCCTTCAGAAGGGGGGTGGGGGTAGGGGCGGTTAAGCAAACCCAACGGTCCCATGTCGATAGGGGCATGTAAAAGAACCCTGAGAAGTATGGGGAAATAATGTTCCCGGCAAAATTGGTAGCCCTTTCGCTATCGCTTATAGTAATTCTAGAATTCTGATATAATAAGTTGGTTCAAAAAGTGCACGTTAAGTACCTCAAATAAATAGATTGTACAAGCATTAGCTTTCTCCTATTTGTATAGCCATTTTCTTTTATCTACGAACTCCTACATCTCATAGCTGAAATTAAGCTAAGTTCAACTTTTCTCGGATATTTAAACGTTTTTAAAACCTAAAACGCAAGATTTTAAATCCCATAGAAAGATATTTTCACCTTAGTTTTGACATGAATCATATTTTGAAATACAAATTACTTCTTTAAAAAAAACGCGATATTTCTAAATGCCTAAAACACATCTAAGTGCTCTGGTAAGCAACCCCCTTAATTACATATTATAATCCCATGTACCACAAATAAATAACATATACATATCAGTAATCTATTTGAGGTATTTAACGTGCACTTTCTGAACAGACTGATTATATCATAGCACAACTTGTTAGCTAACTTAGGTGACCTGGTGGTCTAGGGGTAAGGTGTCGGACCTCTGTGCTAGGTGCCCGGGGTTCAATCCCCGGTCTGGTACAGATTTATCTGATTGCCAAACCCTCCCTTCCTTCCTCTGAAAAGACGTGTATTAATCACAACTTGTGAATGTGTGGAATCCCAGGCCTCCACCGTGGTTCGGATTCCACGTTAAACTGTAAGTCCTCCATTTCATCTCACAATCTCCCTACAATTAATCACTAGCGTAAGTGCGTACAACCCAATCGGGTAATAAGACGAGGTGCTAATTGTAATAGTTAACTAACTTAAATCTAAAACATACACAACATTCAGCCCCCAGGCGTTAATTATTCATCACCGCGAAAGGGTAAACTCACATTTCACCAATTATACTTTTTTTTTGTTATGCCAGGAATTAAACCCGGGACTCTTAACTCAGTATACAAACACGTTACCGGCTGAACTAAGGCGTTTGACTTTAATTATACCAAAATTTTCTAATACAACATTTTGACCTAAACCGTTTCATGAAATATCTTTTTAAACGTTTGGTATTAATTTAAACAAACTGACAAATATTTAACAGCATGTTAAAAGATTAGTAAATTTAATATTCTATGAATGAATATCAACATAAGTTATATATACGTGATAAAAGACGTCAGTTTTGTCTTGTCTGATTTATTTATTATGGGGAGGTTGGACTTGTAATACTGTCTGAGTGAGCTGAGGTGGTTTCTCCTAAATTGGTTCTCATTTGCCCTCCATGAAAATGCAATCACACTTCCTCTAAAATATACCTTTCTAATCCCATCCTAATTAGTGTGAATATGAGGATATCCTTGGCGGATATCTAGGAGAGGGACACACAGAGAAAATATCACAGTATTTTTAATATATTTGACAAATGTATTTCTGTATAGTTTCTAGGCCCATTCGTTTGGATTAACATATCGTCACCCGAGAATGCAAGTGTTCTATGTCCAATTTTTCACTTTTGTGTAAAAGAGCATTGAAGTTTGACCTTGTGTATAAAACCAATGTTAATAGATGACAACTCGAGCTTGTATCTCCTTTAGTAATTATTTAATAGTCACAATTTCACCGCAGGTGTATCATATGCATTCTAAATAAACGTAAACACCAAATATCTCAAATTTAACAATTTTGGAGATATAACACTTGCATTCTCGGGTGACGATATAACTGATCTGTTTATTTAGCTGTATAATATTACATTAATAGTACTATTTAGGCCTGTCTTCGCTAGGGAGCCTGTGCTCATTTGAAATAATAAGTTAGCCTCATTATTCATTTAAGATGACTATAAAATAATAAAGTAAAATAAGAGATTAACATAGAGACTTATGAAATAAATGAACATTATTGTTTTCCAAAGAGCATCATGGTTCACTAAGCTACAGTAGCCCCGTGGCTTCTTTGCTGCTGACTGACAACTCACAGCTGACTTCTGACAGTCAACATTTGGGCATATACCTAAATTTTGACTGTCATAAGTGACAGCTTCTCAACACATGTTGTTGCAGATCATATGGCTCGGCGTAGGGATACATAATTTGGTATGGTAACTTTTCAAAGCCATCAGCTGTCAGTCAGCACCAAAGAAGTCACGTGGCTACTGTATGTCACCAGAAGTTGTTTATTTGCATTACTATGTCACTCCTGTAAAGGCGAGAGCTTAAGCTGCCCACAGATTAGTGAGTCGAGCCTCGAGCCGAACGTTGTTAAAGTTGAATAAATGGGTTCGTCGGAATGCTCGCAGCAGTGAATATCGGTATTTCGATTAACATCAAATTATGTTACGAGGCTCGGCTCAAAACTCATTGGACGGCGCTGCGAGCCGAGCCTTGAGCCGAACTACTTGTAACTTTGCAATTATTGTATATCTCTAACTAACCTTCCATCACACGCGTTTGAAATATTAGCTGAGCATTTGCGTGTTGTAAATTTTATCACACTTTGAATTTTCTCTTTTCTTTTTGTAATTGACATATTAATTATTAACTGCAAATTCTTTTTATAATGGGCCTAGGGAAGCGAATAAAAATTAATTTAATATTTACAAATTAGAAATTATATTAAAAACAATATTTACAGTTACATGAGTACTCGCGTGTTGTAAACTGTACACTGATGGTAGTACTTTTTCTTTGAAAGTTTGTCACGCACTTAAAATAATTTTAAAATTGCCTCAGGGGAAAAAAGTGTAGACCAAGAATAGACTGTCACCCTAGGTATATTTTGTGGGTGAGTATGTCCCAGCTCGCTTCATTGGCGTAGTGGTCTAACGCGTCAATATCGTGTTAGAATGACATGTTCAAGGTGGAGATATCGGGGTTAGAACCCCAGTCGGGTCTATTGAGAGTGGTTTTTCCTATATGTTTTACCACGTTCCTTCCACAGAAATGCGGGTAGATTACCTCTAAAATGCTTCCTTCCTCATTTATACCTCATAAGATTAATTATAATATATTCTATTAATTATATATATTTATATTTATATATACATTGTTTAGAGACTTTAAATAGGTATTGGATACTGGTATAAGAGTCACCGGTTGTTAAGAAACGTAATATTATCGCGAGTCTTTCCTGTACACTTAGGGATTCTCTAAAACGTGAACTATTTTGTTGCACTTTCGGTCAAATCAAAATAGTTAGATGCTTGGTCAAAATTAGTGATATTCGAGCTATGTTTTTGTATTGACTACTAATTTCTTGAAATTTTAATTAGTGGAGCAAACTATTTCCACTATATTCCACCCGCCTTGAGCACATTTGATTTTTCCAGCATCGTCTAACTTGTCTTTTTTTTCCTTTGTGGCAAGGGTTGAATAAATTATGCCACTTCAACCAATTTCAATTTTCCCCTGTTCATTGCGTGTGCCATCCGCTGAAGTACATAACATTATGAAACAAAATATGGCTCGCAGGAATATTGAGGTTCGGCTTGCAACGCTGTTAGGCTCGAAGTCGGCTCGCTAGTCTGGACGTAAATCGTTCGACATTAAGCTAAGTAATAGCGGCGCTATCACTTTTAATTAAATCTTTCCCTTTTGTGTTTTTTATCTGAGGTTTTTTCAATTGCCTCTACAGAATTGGAACTGTCTACCAGATCATTATTTTTTTCTAACTACTTTATATTATTCTATTAGTTTTGAAGGCCACCATTTTTCAACAATCTCTCATAGGCATTAGTTTTTATTTACAAACCATACAACTTGTATGCTATCTGGGCTGATCCTATTGTCAATTTGCTAAATTTAAATTTCTTCCGCACTGTAATAGTTTAGGAGAAAGTTCAAGCTACTGACCCTCCCTCCAAGCCACTTCGGTTGCAACATTATCATTTTGAAATTTTAAGACTTATTTGGTTATTTTATATGGTTATTTAACGTGCTTGCCTAATTTAAATGGTTTTAAACCATACTTAAAAGAGTGATATACATTAGCTGTATGAATTTCAAACTCTTATCTTTACCTTTTTTCAATTTGGAAATTCCATTTATTGAGACATAATTTGGTTATCCGGGAAGGTATATTTACTTACAGATCAAATTTAATTTTAGTTTACAAGGAGATTTTTTTTCTACTTGCTTAGAAACTATTGAGACCTCATTTTTTGGAACCAATTTTAAAATTTCATATTATCAGTATTTTTTAAATTTTTTAATTAATTTCTCCGGTCGTCCAAACGTCTTTTAGGTATTTAAATTTTGACCACTCTCAAAAAACTTTTATCTAAATCTCTTAGATTGTTAGCCTTCCTTCAGTCCAAAACTTATTTTTAAAAATAAAAAAATTTAAAACTTTTCTAGTTATTTGCGAAATTTATATTTTATACCATATAAAAGGTGGTTTTTATTTATAATTTTAGAAATTTCTTTTCAAATCTTATTTCACTACCTCTAAACCCATCCTACAATTTTGTAATTTCATATGTTACAAATTTTGGGTGTTTGATGTTATCTCCTTACCATCTCACCAAATTTTGTTTTTTACCTCCCCGATAATTGGTTAATAATCTTAGTTTTATAAATTTCCAGCCCTGACCATATTTGTACCCCCATTTTGAATTTTAAAGGTTCTGATTGTTTGGGTTTAACAATTTATATTTAATAACATATTTCAATCTTCTAAAATATTTATAATTAGTAGTTTATTTTTTAATTTTGGAAATTTTGTAAACCCTCCCCCTTCTTCCAATTCACCATCCCCCACATATACAAATAAAATATTTAGCAATAATTATGTAATTTGAAATTCTCCCTTTATATTCCCGGCTAATTTATCTTTCTACATTTCCTAAAGGTGTTTTTTTAATTATATGACTCACCTTATCTTCCCCTATCGTATATTTTGGTACCAATCGAGAGTCAGTTGGTTCTTATGGATTCTTGTTTACTGTGCTTGGTATCTTCCAGATATAAAATTTATTGAAAATTAATCGGGAAATGACAATATTCGAAATATTTGATACCGTTTAGGTATTGATTTAAGGCCAGTTAACTGTAATTTCGGAAATAATTACTACAGGGTTGTGTTTAGAAGTGTTCAAATCCACCTGAAAACAAATTTCAGCGTGATCGGACAAACTTGATTTTGTGGCCCATAAGGTAAGTATGGAAAATTTTTGGGGCCTTTGATACGGCTCCCTTTAGGATGTTTCTGTTTTAGGATTTTTCACATAATTCTTTTCTTCCCAGAAAACTCTATGCCAAATTTCAACTTTCTAACTTACCGGGAAACACGAAAAAAACCCTCTGGAATTAATAACAGACAGACATGGCATGGATCGTTTTTTATAAATGTTTGTCTTGGATATGGTTACAGCTGGGGCATCTAAGTAAATAGAACACTTATGCAATATTCAAAATGTTCCATTCCGAGGCCCACTTTAAAAACATATCATATCAAGGTATCAGAAACCATCTTATATATTGGATTATTCAAATTGATGAAAGCTCTGCGAGTAGAAAGCTTATCGAATTATTATATTTTGTGTTACTTTCGTATAAAAGTTAACACAATTCATCTTTAAATCTCAATTCCTTATAACAAAACAAGCCAAGAATGTAACCAAAACGAACGTCGTTTGATATTTAAACTGTGGAATACGTGGCACCGTTAAATAGGGACACACGTTGGGTAGTCTTTATCAGTCACCTGACTTAAGTAAATTTGATTTATTTCCCTGGGGACGCTTGAAATAACCTGAGTACGTAGGTCCCGTAGAAAAATTGCATACTGCTTGTACAACCTTCGATACTGGCATGTTGCTACGTGTACGGGATAAAATATTGCAAGGCTCTACCGATTGTCTTGAAATGCAGTGTTCCTCTTTAGCACTTTAAACACAACCAGTGCTCCGTTTTAAGGAGAAAATGAACAAATGTTTTTACTGTACTCATTGTCCCTTTCATTACCTTGCCTAGAAGAAATGGTGTGTATGTTTAAACCAGTTGACGGTGTAACCTACTTTTAAAAAACTTACCATTAGATGATTTTCGCCGATTTTAGGCTTCTTTTGAAGGAATCTCGCTCGTTAAAAAGGAATTGCAAAAATGTATATACATGTTGTACAAACCAAGTAGAACTATATAGAGGGTATTGATGAAAATTCTCATTTTATGTGCCTTTTCTAAAAAGTTTGTTATGGCATTACGTTGATCCATATCTTTGTGTACCCCTGAAGAACCTAAGCGATTGGCTCAATACATGCATTTTTTAAAATGGTGTATTTATATTTCAATTAATGAATCATCTGCTTCTCTGGTCGCATGTCCGAAGGCATCCCCCTCATGTTGGACTAGACTACCATGACAGGAAGCTCGAGGTTTGAATTCCGGTGGGATGTACTGGGAGTGGTTTCTCCAAAAGGTTTTCCACCCTCCCTTCACGAAAATTTGGCTACACTTAATCTAAACTCAACCCTACCTATCCCTAGCTCATTAGCTTAATAGGTACATAGGCGTATAACCTGGACAGATATTAGCGATAGGTGTAAGTGGTGTTAAAAAAATTCGTATCTTATTTCAGTCCATAGTTAATGTGAACGCAGAAACCATAAATATTAGTGGTATTGTTCACAAAAAAAACAGGCACTATACTTAGATGTTTTAAAACGTTTCAAATTGTTTTGATTAAATTAAACCTACTTATAAAAGGTGAGGTACAAGTGCTTAAGTTAAACTTACACACAAATAGATAGGTATTATAAAATTGGTGCAATGTATTATTCGCTCACCGTTAGAATGGCAAACACAAAATTGGGTGTTTTAATAGTTCAAATTATTTTAATTAATTTCATACCAAGATTGGTAAGTAAAAATATACATTCTGACTTTGGGTATATAATTAGAGTGAATGCATGCTATATTAAAAATAAAATGAAAGCTGTATTAACAATGTTTGCCGTAGACCCAAAATAAAATTAATATTTGAATAATACATTGAATTTAAGACAATCATTCCATAATTCTTTGTTGGAACAGTTATTAATCAATTTGTGAAATGTGCGTTATTAGTAAACAAGCGCTTTGATGCGTGAATATAAATAATGTCACTGGTACAATTAGCTTAATTTACAATAGTTAAAAAAAGCAATATGTTCGGGAACAAAGAGTATTGACTAATTTCAAATATTCATTACTAAAAAGCAATACACGTTTCATGAATCGCAGTGAGATTTAATAATTCATACCATATGACGGTTATTTTGAGATGACAATTGTACACTAGCTTAAAAATGGCATGACCTCACTCCCTTTCTTTAGTTTTTAATCACAAACTAAATGGACTGAGCACGCAGAGGGATAAGCCACGTCTAATCATAACTCGTCTAGTAACATTATTATCATACTTATATTCTTATTTCCCGTCGGGCTATCCGCATTTTTGAGCTAAAGGAATGCCAGGTCCCCACCGTGGTTCGGATTCCACGTTAAACTGCAGGTCCTACATTTCATCTCACATTCACCCTACCGTTGCACATTAGCGTAAGTGCGTATAACCCCAACGGGTAGTAAGACGCGATGCTAATAATAATAATAAACAAAAGGACTATGGATAACTAAGGTGTAATTTTAGAGGAAGTGTATCAATAGCTACGTGGATAAAGAGTGTAATATTTTTACTATTTTTTACATTAATTACTGTTTAAAACCTGTGGCCTAGGTCAGTTTTTTGATCTAAGCTATATATTTTCACCTATAAGCTGGCTGGGCCTGTCGTAGCTTATTCTGCCTTCTAATATGTCTTAAAACTAAGACAAGCACAATATTCAGACGTTAATTTATAATTGTGAAATGGTAAATCCATATTTTCACCAATGATAAATTTTCGGCCATACCGGGAATTTAACCCGGGACTTAAGCTCAGTAGGCAGACACGCTACCAACTGAGCTAAGGTGTCTGACGCGTAGAATACTATTAAGAAATAAAATCCCTAGGAAACCTAGCAATAATTTTAACCACAGCCTCCTGATCATTGACTAAACAGACTTGACATTGTGTGGTAAATATTATATAGAAAACTATTTTTAATGCACCTTGCCTGGATCTGAACCCTGACCTCCCCATCATAGGTAAAACATGATTAGACGGAACAGTTGTCTTTGTAATCGTGGTTATTGGTACTGGTAGGCCTGCTACTACTAAAATGATTAACCGCGCAAAAGTGCATACGACCCAAAAAAAACTGGCCCCTTGATATAGTGGTCAACCTAGAGGTTCCGTGTGATTTACATCTAGTGTAATTGGTATATTTGCTGAAAAAGGAACTATCCCAAAGGTCAACAAGGTTTGGTTAGCTAGGCTTAAGTTAGGTTAAGAGTCTCCACTGGTTCCATATCCTCATTCATTAGCATCATAACCTCCTCATCTAATATAGACACGGAAAAACACAACACGGAAAGAATGTACGAAAATTTCAGTCCCCTGGACAGCAGTACAAAGTACCAGATAATTTCACTACAAGCTGGACTGCGAGTGATTTATCCCAGACTCACACGCGTGCGGTCTAAAACGCACAGATTGCAATAGATTGGTTTTATAGTGACAAGGAGGTATTAAATTCAAAGCTCGGCTGGGTGTACCAACGGGGTTTTCACTATAGATTTCTTCCCTGTGTTTATTCTATTTCCATTCTCGCTAGTGTGGATGCATTTCCTCCAAATTGACTTATTTAAACCTCTACTTAGAACACTTAATAGCCATTGTTTTAATTTAAATAATAAAAACATAAAAATTACGAGATCGTTAAAGGTTTAACCCAAATTAACTTCCCAATTTATTAAATTTAGTTGAAAATTAATACTGTATTGATATACATAAATTACAGTTTAATTTAAATACCTTTAGACATTTTATAAAATTTCATTGACAATATTAATGCTTACGTTCTGAAAATAGTAAAAATATAAACGTAGATATAATATTTTAATGAACAAATGTTACTTTTGTTTTTTTTAACAAACCATGGTTTGCTTTATGTAGTTTATGAAATAGGTGATAATTTTTTTCCTTCTGATAAAATAAATTAGAGAGAAAGCATATTTAAAGTGTATTTTTATTACAGTCTGTTGAAAATTTACTTCTAAAACATAAGTGATAGATGACAACTTCTATAGCATAGACACCTACTTTGATGGCCGTATGGTCTAAGACGTCATTTTCGCAATAGATTAGACAGCGAATGATGGAGAAATCGTAGTTCAATCCCAGTCTGATGTACTAGGGGTGGTTTATCCTTCCTAAATAATGTCGTATTCTCTCTCCGATCAAATGTGGCTACACTTCCACTAAATTCAACCTTCCTGAGCTCTAACACATTAGCGTAACTATTACATAATCGTATAATCCGAACGGGTGCTAAAACCAATATATATATACCTCAATAAATAATAGATAAATGAATGTATTGATAGATAGATGGATAGATATAGCATAGTTGAGAGTTGTCGATAATATTTACCCCGAAGTTCTGGCAGCGTACAACTATTAATTTATCTGTAGAGCTTTTGCCTTGTTTGTTTCATAATATTGCCACTCATATTATGTATCTACCTTCTCTGCGTTTTGACAAAAGAGAGGTGTTAATCCTCTTGTTCCAAAATCTATTATAGCATGCATGTCTCATGTCATCTTAAATATAATATAGGTTTAATATCAACTCGCTAAGTTGAGATTAATTCAGAAATTACTACCAAGATCAAACACTTTATGGTTGAGATTTAAATCAATAAATATATTAGTTATCATGAAAATGTATATGGGTACTTCAATTAAATTACAAAATGCTTTTGTGGCCGCATGGTCGACCTTCTTTCACGGCCGCATGGTCTAAGGTGTCACTCTTACAATTGTCTAGACTGCTGATGATAGGGAGTCCGGGGTTTTTAATCTCGACCGGGTGTACTGTGGGTGATTTTCCCTGAATGGTTTTACACTTTCCCTTTACGCAAATTCGGGTACTAAATTCAATCTTCCTCATTTCTAGATTATTAAATTAAATAGTACATGAGACAAACAGGAGCAAAAAAAAAACTACATGTAATAATTCTCATAGATTTCTCGATACATCTATTCAGTAATTAGGAAGTATAGAAGATTCTGACTCAAGCCCAGTAAGTGGAGAAAAAAAATGAGTATAATTTTTCATCTCCATCCACCAAACTGATCTGATCTAATTTTCATTTAATGGGTAGGTCGGGTTAGAGTTCTGGCTGGATGTATGGTGAGGTTAGTTTTCCCTAAATGGCTCTTCATCCTCCCTCCTAGTAAATTCTTGTCCATTCCCTCTTTAACTTTCTCATACCTACCCCCATTAATGGAGACCCTGAGCTGTGGTGAATAAAATGATTATGTTAAGCTAAATAAAAAGCTGTATTTAGGCATTAAACGTAGATAAATGAAAGGTTTTTTTCGGTTTAAAATGATAAATAAATGAACTTAAACTTAAGTGATGTCTATAGATAAAAATATTACTGATGAATTTATCATTCATAAATATAAAATCTTTGCCTTTGGTCGACTGTCATAAAGACAAGATAAATGAGATATTTTATTTATTTACCAAGTATTTGGTTGAAAGAAATACATTTTCTAGAATGGGAGATTTTATTGGCTGGGGGAAAAAGATAATAGTGCTCTAGTCTGAAAATTTCGTTAGAAAAAAAAAGCAAGAAAATAATAAAATCGGCTACTTAATAAACATATTTATAGTTTTCATATCACCCGCCTCGGTGGCGTAGTTGGCTAACACGCTTGTCGTGTTGAGCTCGACCGCCGAGGACGAGGAGATCAAGGTTCGAATCTCGGTCGGGTGAACTGGGGGTGGCTTTTCCTAAATGGTTTTCCACTCTCCCTTCACGCCAATGCGGGTTCACTTCCTCTAATTCAACCTTCCCAATTCTCAATCCATTAGAGTAATTAGTACTTAAAGCGTATAACCCGAACGGGTAGTAAGACGCGGTGCTAAATAATTTTTTTTTTTTCATATCTATAATCAAAGACATATCACTTAAACTGCTTGAACCCCGTGCGAATAACTTGAAAACCAAAAATTCTAAAGAGGTGATACATATGGATTTATTTGAGAACATCTGAAGTTGTGGACCTTGATGACCCTTCGCTTTCTTTAGAGAGCTTAGCGTCTTAGACCGCTCGAGCACTATTTCGGATAAACCAAATCTTACAGTACAGTACACAGAAACAAAGCAACCTGGACATATTAAATTATTTATAAATGTAGTCAGGGAAACCTCATTATCGCGCACCTCATTCTTCTTATTTTTAAAATTAACAGCCTGAGTATACTTGTCTTTACTTTTACATTAATTTCGTTCCTGACGTCTTAAATGACGTTACCGAATACTTGTAAAACTCCAAATCCAAGAAACACTGTAAATGAAAACTTGAAATTGTCCTACGTACTCAGGTGTTTCTACACAAAATGTGTCGAGTCTCTTCCAAGCCAAGAAGCATACAAATAACTGTAAGCTTAGTATAATTATTAATTGATACTAGCAGAAGCTTGACCTAGGTATTTATTAATACATTTTTATCTACTGCATGCACCACGCCTTTGGCTTAACGACTTGTGGTGCGTGTAACTACAAAAAACTAAATGGCACGGTGCACCACATAGACTTTCTACCACTTTTATCTTAAAATATATATTTACTACAAATTTGTAAGATTTGGGAAACGAAGTAATAGAGCTATATGTACATTGAAGTAGAAACACAGCTCATAAATAAAATAATTCTTAATGTATTGCATTAGGAACTAGAAACACAGTTACAGAAAAATTGAGAAAAAGAAATAACTTTTCACAATAATCAAATTCATTTTCAAAGACCTGAATTAAAAATTAGATACATTTGATTATAGCTCAAAAACTATTGGTTCTATAAAAATATATTCCAAATAAAATGTTCTTTATCTTTAATAGTACGTACTACAATTTTACAATGATAAGATATTTCGTATCTCAAATTGTAGAGGAGAAATTATGAACATTGGAAAATTTACCTAACGTAAAGTACCCTCAAAGTCATTTTAATGAGAAAATGAGAGTTTCCATCTTGTTTATAAGAACAAATAGTTCTAGATATCAAATGTAATCAAAATCGCAATAGCGAGTTTCAAAAGAATTGATTTTTCCTCTATTCTCTTCAGTAAACTACACTTAAATTTAGGGTAAGACATCTAATACCAAAATCCACTCGGGGGGGATCTTATGATAACCCCAGATAACAAGTATTATCCCAATTGATAGAATAGTTTCGGCTCTAGCCCGAGGAACAGACAGACAGATGGACAGACAAGATGGTATTTCGAAAAATCATTTTGTTTCAGGGGGTCATGAAACGTCCACATTAATCCAAATCTTGAGTTCGATTTTTTTACGATCACAATATTATTATTATCACCGCGTCTTACTACCCGTTCGGGTTATACGCACTTACGCTAATGTGTAATGGTAGGGTGATTTTTAGATGAAATTGAGTACTTACAGTTTAACGTGGAATCCGAACCACGGTGGAGACCTGGCATTCTCCACATTCACAAGATCTCTTGTCAGAGGTGAAGGAAGGGTTTGGTAATCAGATAAATCTGTGCCGGGACCGGGGATTGAAACCCAGACCCCCAACACAGAAGTCCGACACCTTACCCCTAGACCGCCTGGTCACCTACTCAATCACAATACTTTCTCTCCGCGATGTCAAGAGTAAGTAAAAAGTTGGAACTCTACATAGGTACTAAGGAAAAGATAAGGATACAAAGAGTTTTTTTAAAAACTTTTTCACAAATTAGCTTGAAAACTTAATTCACGCGAATACCGATTTGTGATATTACCAAGGTATTCAATATAATTAGCTATAACTATGTACTGTTGAATATAGTAGTGATTTGTTTGATATCAAAATGTATCACCAAAGAGAAATTTCACCCTCTGATGCAAATAACTTTCATAAGACCACTAACTTCACCAAGATAACGTTGGGCCCTTGCAGCTAGTCTGTTATAAAAGATCACCCAATCCATAAAAAAGTGTAGTCATCGGTAATGAGCCGCGACATAAATTATGTGATGTGCTTCCAATAAAGTCACTTGTTAGTCTTAACAAACGTGCTAGTCCTCCAAACTTCTTAAATGGAATAATAAATTTTACTCCCTATTCTACGTAGAATAATTTATGTAATATGTAAATATTTAGGAAGCTACCATTTCTATTTGGTTCAATATAGTTCTTAAGTCGTGAACGAATGTAAAGAAAGAACCTAAAAGTTTAACTCCACCAGTTACACATTAAATAAGGACGGAAAAATTCTGAACTATGAAATTTCGAAGATTGAGTACATTTTTATACTAAATTAATTGTATAGAGTTATTTGAGTTGCAGACTATATAATAAATACACACCACTACTTCCTAATAAGGTAATGAAAGAAACAAACAAGAATAATGAAGATATAGGCCTATTCTACCCCTTTAAACAGCGTCGTCCATACTTATTTTTATAGTAAGGATTCAAAATGTCTACTGTATATTTAAAGACCGGAGGTAATGGGTTGTATGCTGTCCTCTACGCACCACAAGATGTCAGCATAGGCGGTTGTATAGTTCAAGTAGCCCGTTATTTCACTACAAGATCATCAATATTCGTGGGAGGATATGCATACATATTATTATTTAAGTGTCCCCAAACCAGGGCTCAGCTGCAGCTTTTGTCACTCTGTGCAGATTCCAACTGGCTAACCTACATATTAATTTTGGGTTGTATGCAAATAATCTTATATATATATATGTCTAATGGTCACGAAGCTATAACTATGAAAGATATATACCTCCATGACCATTAGCCATACACTTAGAATAGAATATTTGCATGTATAGTCAAATTAATTATATATGTAAGCTCTTGAATTTGAAAGTTTCATATTTTAACCGATAAGTTCAAAGTTATACACTGGGCCAAATTTATTTTTTAATAATAGTTTTTTAATGCGGTTAGGTGATCACGTGGTTTGAACCGTCACTCTCTCACTAGAATGGATTTACAACAGCGGGGATATTTGGATATGAATCCTGGTCGAGTATATTGAGGACGTTTTTTCCTAAATGGATTCCTACTTTTCCCTCACACAAGTGTGAGTACATTTCCTCTACATTTTAATCTCTCATTCCTACCAATGTATGTACTATATGACTACTACGGACAGATTGTATGATGTGATGCACAAAAAAAGTTTAATCTTTGAGAGAGAGAAGCAGATAACATTTATGTGGGAAGATATTTTAAAGAAAAATAGCTTTTTATTAAAAAAAAAGCCCATAACATATTTATTTTAAGAATTTCAGTTCAAAATATTCACCATTATGAGATTTATAAAATATTAATACATAAAAACTTACCCGAACTGGTGGGCACGAGATCATATAATCTGACTTACCAATGATGGGGAGGTCAGGATTCAAATCTCCGCTGGGTGTACTGAGGATGGGTTTTTTTCCAGAATGGTTTAACACTCTCACTCCGCACAAATGTGGGTAAGTTTTCTTTAAATTCTACCTTCCTCATCCTTACCCTATTAATGTTTTTAAATGTGGATACCCCCTAAGTATAATAAGACGCGGAGCGAAAGACTCAACATTTTATACGACATATTCGTTTTAAATTCAGTTTTAAAATGTGTATTTAAACAATTTTGTTTCTTAAGAATATTAATCTTAAGTTGTAGCCCAAAAATAAAAGATATAATATGTAGAGTTGAAAATCACTTTTTAAAACAACACAAATTTCGTTTAACGAAACAGTGCGTTGATAATTCTATTTATTTTAAGAGTAAACTTCCTTTTAAAATTTGTAGATGTCTGTTATGAGGTTAATATTTTGGAGTTGTGTGAATATATTGTAAAGTTCACTTCCTTACAAGTGTTTAGTAATGGAATATAATGTCACCACCTTCGGGTGACACTATTTTAATATACCGTATATTATTACGGGTTGTCTTTTTTATTTGGGGTTTTAACATCGTTGAGTTTAATAATAAGTTATACATGTGTGTAGTTAGCTTAATTAATTGTTTTTGAGTCTTGACAATTGTCATCCACGATTAGATATCACAGTTAATGCTGGTTCCCGTTACAGGGACCTGTGCTGACTAAAAATGTTTGAATCGAAAGGGATCCTAGATTGTGCCTGGCGTGAAATGTTTAAGGTCCCGATTAAGATTAATTGATTTTACTGAAAATATGTATTTTTATGGCGGGAAAAAGCCCGGACAGCTCGGTGACTACAAAGCAAGTGAAGTAGCCTACACTTGCGAAAAAAATATATCTACGAAGTCTTAGCTTCTAGAATATTCCTGGAGTAACGGGATACGGCTGTCTTTGAGCCCCTCCCTTCTTGCTCTCATAGAAGACTTCGCCTGGGTGACCGATAGATAAAGACAGAAGGTTACTTCACCAAGTTGACATTTACTGCTGAAGATCGTGTTAAATAAGTGAATTTTGAATAATATCACATTAAATCAGATATTTTTATCTATAAATTAATAAAAAGGATATATAAAATATAACAATTACAATATCATTATTAGAGGTCCCTTTAAAGACACAAGAATTTCAGTTTGATCAAAATGCGTGCATTAGTACAACGGCATTAAAACACACACACTAATTTTTTTTAAATACATTCACTTTAATTTTATTGGTCTTATTCCTATGAAAGGCTCGCAATAAATTTAGTTTAGCTAAAATAGCCATCTTATCACTTAACTTTCTGTTAACCCCATTTACTGTAATACTTTATCCTTGGGTATTATATTCAATTTTATAACAATTTACGCTTGGAATGTCAGACACCTTAACTCATTCGGGGACTACCCGCTTCGGTGGCCGCGTAGTTCAACAAGATACGCTCGCTGAAGACCAGACTACCAATAACGGGGGTGGGGGTGGGGCGTGTCAAGGTTTGAAACTCGGGCGGGTATACTGAATATTGGATTTCCCAAGATGGTTTTCCACTCTCCCTCCAAGAAAATTTGAATACATTTTCTATAAATATAGCCTTCCTAATCACAAAAACAATTATCGTAATTAGTATATAAGCGTATAACCCAAACGGGTGGTTAGACGTGGTGCTAAGTTATTATTATTATTATTATTATTATTATTATTATTATTATTATAACCGCGTCTTACTACCCGTTCGGGTTGTACGCACTTACGCTAATGTGTAATGGTAGGGTGATTGTGAGATGAAATGGAGGACCTAGAGTTTAACGTGGAATCCGAACCACGGTGAAGGCCTGGCATTCCCCACATTCACAAGATGTCTTGTCAGAGGTGAAGGAAGGGTTCGGTAATCAGATAAATCTGTGCCGGGATCGAGGATTGAACCCCGGACTCCAGCACAGAAGTCCGAAACCTTACCCCTGGACCGCCAGGTCACCGTGGTGCTAAAAGAAACTCTATCGGTAGCATGTCTGCCTAGTGATATAAGGTTCCCGGGTTGGATTCCCGACACGGCCAAAAAATGTATTATTAGTAAAATTGTGGTTTTCCTTTTCACAGAGATTATTTAACAGCTGGTGAATGGGTTTTGTGCCTGTTCTAGATTTAAGTTAATAAGTTGTGTGTTGATATAATAAGTCAGTTCTTTAAATAACAGAATAAACACTCTTAAATCACTATCTCTACACATTTTGAGATATTTTTAACGGTGTTATATTAAACTTATGTTTAAATAAATAAATACTGCATCTTTGAGAATGTGGGGTAAATCCTAACTGGTCTGGTTAACCGGTGGTGAGAAGTCAATTTTTGAATCACGGCTTGGTGTATTAATGAAGGTTTTTCCTAAAGGGTTCTCCACACTACTTCAACATAAATACTACTACATTTACTCTAATTTCTACTTATTTAATCACAACCCCATTTGGATCAATATTTGAATAGAACTGAAGGGTAGCTAATCCGTGGTGCAAAAAAAATTTCCTCCTTTGTGTTATTTAAAAATATTCCACTTTTCTTAGAACGCGTATTGGAAAGTAATTAGAAATTATTACTTATGCATACAAGAAGTAAACATTATTGTAATTTGGAAGAATATGGTGCCGATTACCTGAAAGGCGTTGGAGCTAAATATTCTATCTTCTTCTGCCTCAATTCTATTTTAACATTTAGTTTTCTTAGAAAATTGTTGGGGCTTTGAAGCAGTGAAAATGAGGACGTTGTAAGGATACCACAGCATTACCAACAAATTAGAGATATAAAATAATTATTGTTAATTCAACCATGTGAGTATAATGTCTTTAGAAACCCGCAATGGTGAGAACCCTGATCAAGGCAGTATTTTAGTTTATATAAATTAAAACTCAAGCTAGTGCAGAAGTATTTTTTCATCTATGGGTTACCCACTCTACCTTCAAACAAATTAGGATGACATTTTTATAAATTATATTTTCCTTATCTCCAACCCATTAGTGTGAATATTCAGACAGGAAACAATCTTAATAAAAAGAAAATTGCATTGGACTGTCCATCAACACCAAAAGTCTTCTAAGTTTTGTTTTAGAATCTCGGGAGTGGACTTACGTCTGAGATCTATATAAGTGTGGTGGCTCACAAAATAGTTTAAAGGTACCGGCTATTATTAGCTGATAAATGTTTAGTACTTGAAATAGAAACAAATTGTCTTGTCTTAAACGTATAAATAAAGAAATTTAAAAATACAAAATGTAACTTTGCTTTACGACCTGTTTTGACTATTAATGTAAAAATACTACTGTCTAGATTTTAACGATAGTCTTATAGTAGTGACTAGAAGAACATGTGAGCTCAATATTCAGTGAAATAAAATCTGAGAAACATATCATAAGATACAGAATGTTCGGAAACCATAGCCCAAACTGCATATATAGCTTGTTTGAACCAAATAGAGCAAGAAATCCCTAGACATTTACATCCAAAGAACTATGCTAATACCTTTAAATTGTGTTCCAAGTTTCGGTGTACACCACCTGGAGACAAAATATGTTCGAGCATACGTGTACAACAGGTTGCATAGGAGCCAGGCGCACGGCACTACACAGTACACACACATCAACATCTTGGAGCACGGCAGCAGAACATATCAAAGTTAGTAGTAAATAGCACACCAGTCCATCTAGAAACGTGAATACATTCTGAGGGTCATCATTAACATCACAGAAAGTGCTTGCCATTATTACATGTGCAGTGCCTTGTGCCTAGCTCTTATACAACTAGTTGTACGCACGCGTTTGAACAGTTTTACTCTCCCGGTGCTGTATGCCGAAACTTTGAACACAATTTAATGGTACTAGCATAATTTTCCTGATGTAAGTAAACAAGTATTTTGTATCACATGTGCAGTTTGGGCTATGAGTTTCCGAACACCCTGAATAAGAGAATAACCCGAATGGCTACTAAAACTCGGTGCTAAAAAAAAAGTCACATTATCTGAAACCCTCAAATATTTGGCCATCAATTTGTGACAATTACCTACACCCTTGCTCCAACGTCTTAGAAACCATCCAGTTTTTGCGCAGTTATATTAATCACGCTAATATCTTAGTAATGAGGAACCTAACCACTACCGGAAAGGCTGACTAATATTAGCTTGGGCTTTATACCGGGTGCTCACCAGCACGAATCTGTGACGATTGCTAGCAAAACTGAATTGTTTAGGTTGTATTCAAGAATTACTTTAACACCTCAGGGGGCTAAGGTGGTTTGAACATTGCTTATTTTTGCTGACAGGGGGGTAGAGGGATCAGAACAATTCTTACGTAACACAGAGAAAGAAGAGCAAGAATTTTTCAGTGACTCAGTCATCCCAAATTGACACATAATTATTAAAAGTGTCGAAACGTGGATTAAAGGACATTGTTGATTAGTTTTAAAGTGATTTAGAGTTTTCTTATAACTATAAGAATTCATGTATTCACTAACAATTATTATTTAGATTAAGTTTAAATATTAAAAAATATATCTTAATTTCAATTTCACCTGTTTGTACGACATTTTAAATTAGTTTACAACAGTAGTTTTTGTTAACTACTTCGTACCATTAATTTACACCTCTACGTTAATATTTACCAGCAATTTATAAATTGCACAAAAAATAATGGTTATCCTGTAAACAAATTTAAAAAAATCGACATATGTAACGTTAGGAAAGCGGAGAGGCAGAAAAGTTGGTCAGACGTTAGTTTATTTTTGCATATAAAGGTGAAGGGGACCCAAAATTATCAAAAATATGCTTACGATTTTTTAACACTCCCATGGTACGTTCGAAACTCATTCGTAGCTCTTCCATCGTATTCAACATTTTGGTCGTGAGCGTGCAATCATCTGACTGCTAAATCCTGATTGATTGTTTTCATTCGGGTCCTTGTTGGGAGTTCAGCCTCTAGGGCTTAACATCCTGATCAAGGTCTGTCCAGTGTCCACCAATTATTCGCGATGGGTTTAAAACGAGCGGTTGGATAGCGATGTCAGAACATAATTATATACGCTTTGTTTACCTTGAAAGGTAACAAGCTTGGGCTGATTGGTTTCATTCTGGTGTTGGTTATAAAATAACGTAATCGTATAGTCAGTAAAGATAACACTGCTACATTCAGAGTAAGTAGGATAGCGCATAATGTACAGGAACTTGGATTGTATTTTAATTTTACTTTGACACTTATGTAATTTAATTTTACAAACTCTTATTAAGATGAGGATTTAGGGGATACGAAAAAAGGTATTTTATTTTGCAATTTCTATAGCAAAACGTTTTTGGCCAAAATAAATCAAATATTGCTTCAGTACACACATAGAGTTTAATTGTATCCACAGGGTGACATAATTATTTCTTGAATATCTGTCAAGAGTGTCCTAGAAATAATTAATTACAAATTTTCTATTCATTAAAAAAGTGTATCATATAATGCCGCTATGCTCATGACAAATATTCAACAACTTTTGATATCACCATCTAACTAAAATACTATGTTTGTACTTTGTTATACGTATAAAAATATTTTACTAATTTTTCCAAAACAAGTGTTACTATAAAAAAAACTGCAAAACAATGCCCCTTTCTAGCATTTCCTATACCCCATCTTATAAAATATCATCCAACCCATATCGGTGGCCGCATGGTTTGACGCTACTCTTGCAGAATACTAGACTGCTGATGACAGGGAGATCTTGGTCGGTTGCACTGAGGGTGGTTTTTCCTAAATGGTTTACCACTCTCCCTCTCTCCACGCAAATGTGTTTGCACTTATTATAAATATAGCCTTCCTAATACATATAAAAATTAGCGAAATTATTATTTCGTAAGCGTATAACCCGAACGATTATTAGAACGTTGTGATAAAAAAAACCATAAATAAAAGATAAGACTATTCAAATAGAAGACTTTAAATTGTTAACCAGAAGTGTGTGTGTGTCAGAAAAAAAAATTAAAACCATTTTTAAATGATATCAGGAAGAGAACATGCATTTGGGATTTTAAAAAAAGAAATAATCTTTTTTACACCTTGTTTTACTCTTTATCCTGGATATTCACATATTTACACTAATGGTGTAGGAATAGGAGGATATAATTTAGAGGAAATCACCCACCTATACACGAAGGATAAGTATTTTGAGTATTCTATACCCTGGCGCATGTTGTAGTTTAAATAGTGTTTCCTAATTAACGATTTTACCTAGTTAAACAAGTTTTCTTTTCTTTTGATACCATTGATATCTTTTTCAAAGTTATAAAATTGATATTTTAGATTGTATTTAAGTTTGTATTAGAAACATTGTTATTATACCTTGATAGCATGCAACTGTCTCTCTCCAAGAAGTTAATATTCTTCCAACAATGTGTCATTAGTAGTAACTCATGGCTCCATCTCACTTTTCATCGTCTGACAAGAGGTCAAACCGGCTGACCTTTATTAACAGAGATGACTCATTCATTTTGAAAGAGAAAAAGTGGAATGACAACAGTTATAGTTGATCTTCCACTTTAAGAACGATTTTTGAGAGTAAAAATAGATACTTTTATATATTTACATGGTAATTTAAATTTTACAGATTATGTCATTTTCTAGGCTGAAAACTAAATATCGTAGATTTTTATAACTCTTGGATAGTCTATAAAACTATTTTGATATTGTAATAAAAAATAATAATATAATAAATATAATATAAATATAATAATAAAAGTTTTAAAAGAAAAAATGTATTTTCTTTATCTATATAATTTGTGTTTTAGGGGAAAAATAATAATCAAAAAGGAACAATACATTTACCTCGGCTATCAACTCAGTGGCACAACGACTCTCAACCTCGAGACCACTGGGTAAACTTAAAACTAAAAAAGAACACGAACAATTTAGATTTTTTTTAAAAATGGATTGTTGAAGAAAAATGTAATTTAGGCTACAAATAAAAATAAATGTATACAAAAAACCAATTGTTGGCACTTTTGTGAATTTATTGTGGTTTCCCTTTTGTCCACATCCAAATCCTACCTATGGAATTCCGGTTAATTATAATTCTAATTTAATAAAGTATAGCACAGTATTGTTGAGACCAAAAGAAGAGCAAAAAATATATATACAATCAATAAAATTAATAATTAGACATAAAATAAAATGTTAAATAATCCTTTGTATTAGTCTGTCCTTCTGGAAATAAAAAAAGTTCTGATTTATTTAGGAAAGAGAAAAGAAATGATTACAATAATCAAAAGTTGAAGAGTTGGTTTGACCTCACCCATGTATAATTAGTCCATACTGAAACACCATCTTCATAAATTTGTTTCACTTGAAATTCTTCCACAATTTAAATGAGCATAAACATTGTTGCTCTTACACACTCTCTTAGCTTCCCTTGTTTTCTACTTTCACTTTAATCTTCCACTTTTGAATCATTATAAAATAATTTAAATTGGGAGCCCACATCCATCTGGCTCCATGTTTGACCACCAACCAGCGAAGAAGCCCTCACTACTATTCAAAACCTTCCAATCTTTTTTTCAAATTTAAAAAGGTTCTATTCTTACTTCCAAGTCCAAAGAGAAAACAAACTATATATAAATAAAAACGAAAATGAATTGTTGGCTATAGACTAGGGAGAGAATAAAAATGAAATGTAGGTACAATATAAGTATTTAAATATAGCCAATTGAATAAGAATAATGTTTTAAATAAAGAATTAAATTTCTATTTCCTTCTGTCAAAATTAAAAATCGCGCTCGTTTTTTCTTCCTTACTTCTTCCTTTCCAAATCACGAGGTCTACTCATTCGTTTGATAGCACTGCGCATGCGTTAAAACAAACATGGCCGACAGTGAAAATTAATACAAGAGTCAATCACACTTCTTAAAAGGATAATTAATATGCTTAATAAAAGGTAAGTGTTCTTCCTTAAATCAAAATTCCTTATTTAAATTATTTAAAACAATGTTTTACGTTGTTCCTTCCGTCCTTTTTATTAAATTTAATAGATGTAAACAGTAGTCAAGCCGGTAGCCAGCTGGCGAGCTTCAAAGATTTCACGCGAAATTAAATGGGAAAATAAATTAGAAATTGTTCATAAAAGTAGAAAAAAAAAAGGGAAATACAAGGTAGGGTGGCAAATAATATCACAATATTTTACAAAATGTTCTTCAAGCCAAGAATAGGGCTTAGTATAGGTGACTTATGTGGTCTGAAAATCTCTTGTGAACAAGTTTATGTCGGAAAACACCAGATGATGGCGAATTGACGTTGTAGCATTCTTTAATTTACAAAGTTTGTAAATAACCAGGTTTAATAGAAACTCCAGCACCGATCAATTGTTTTTATAGAAGCCATATTTTTTCGGCCTAAAAAGTAGAGAGACTTTATATTCGTCAGTGGAAGAGGGGAAGTGTTATCATTAGATAAACAAGAGTTCTCACAGGTAGACATCCTTTTATTTCCATTATTTTTATATTGTACATTAGGGCTTAAGGTTGATAGTGCTTAGAATGCCTAATTGCGTAATTTAAGTTGCAACCTACTTTGCATAATATCTACGAAATCACCGATTAAGCAATGCCATTAAAGCTTCCTCAGTCATGTCATATCTAGAGTAGACACAAACAAAGAACACTAACAACCTAGCCGACGTCTGAGAGCGCCTATAAGGCTAGGAATTATGCAGCCCTTCTAGCATTCAAGTTTAGCTTGGAGCCTATGAAAGATGACGTAGGCTTTAGATAGAGACTGTGTTTCCCTATCACGAACAAACTAAAAAACATATTAATACATTCGTCCCAATGGAATATACTGAGTTCAGAGAGTAAGCACTGTATGTATAAATAAGTGGAGGAAGGTAAATATCAGGATTTACCAAATGAATTTAGATAGGTGAACTATTTATAACTAAGACATTATATTGAGAGGCGGTATCAAGCATGTATTGCACCATCATTTGAGGGAGGTAGATATAAATATGGTCATACTTGAGAGGTGGAATGAATAAAGTGTAAATATTTTCATATTGAAACTTTTCTGAAGTTCTAAGATACCTAAAATAATTCTCAATTATCATAGAATCTTTTGAGACCCTGTTAAAAATGGCTTTATTAGCTCGAGGCATATGATTTTGCCATTTATTTTATTTTATTTTATTTTAGTGCAAAGGTTTTTTGGAAAACGTCTATGAAACTAGATAAGTTCACCTTTTCGTTGTTTTTAAATGTTAAAACTCAAAATAGTTATAATATTTTCTGATGACAAACCACTTCTTAAAGACAAGGTTAAATTATTAAAATTCCACCCTTATACTGTTCTATTTTCCTATTCCCTCAAATAAACAATCTTGTAACTGATACAGACTAGAGACATGTAACTCATAGTGAATGAGTTACTTGAGGGGAAAGTCTTATTTTGTTTTCTCTTTTGGTGCGTTTAGAAGGTTGTTAATATCTTAACAATGAAGAGATTTGCCTACTGGAGGGAAATTACCTCACTCTGTAATGCTTGTTATAAGAATTGCAGTTCTGAATCTTCAAAACCGCTAAAACATCTTCGATTACCCCTTAAAATGTAATATTAAAATAACTGTACGTGTTTGAGGACAGATAGAGATATGTTTCTAATATTTTACTTTGATCGCAAAACCACGACACTTTTCATTAAACTTTATTGAAAACATGTTAACTTTTATCTTTTTATGAGTTATTTTTAAACATATAAAACATAAGGAAGAATAGTTTCGACACAGTATGGACATTTCCTTTCACCTTAATTTTGATGTGAACCATATTTCAAAAATGACAAACCACTTCTTAAGCAACGTAGTGTTTCTGAATGTCTGCTACTTAAATCAGTGCGTTGGTCTGTGGTCCCCTTCAGAGGTGAGGCTAGATCGAAGATATCTCTAAGCTAGAGCGAGACTTATACCTCATACACCCTCCTTGAATATGCTATCCAATTTATTATTTTTTGTGAGAGATTGTTTAATCTAAATTACCCTAATCTATCGGACTCATTGTGTCTTTAAAAGCTGAGAGACACTCACAAATTATACTGACGAAACCATCCAAATGAGACTGGATTAGGCAAACAATTAAAACCTTACACAATTAAGTTTAATCTATATTCGTATTGATGGTAACATATTTTAAGGCAACTCTTTTTAATATTTTTATGTTAACGCAAACCCTCAATAGTAGACCTTTATTCCAAGTTCACTTTTAATTAATTAAATAAAGCAATTATGCATAGTGAGGTTCATAAATTATTTATTAAACTTGGAAAGAAGTGTGCTATTTTGATTAAAACACATCTTCATATATACTTAGCTATAGTGTATGTGACAGACTACAAAAATCAATACACATAAATTAGCTCAGCTAGAACATTAACCAACTTAATATGACACTTAGGTAAAATTTATTTGTAACTTGTGTTTAAAAACAAAGAGTTTTTTTGTTGTTGCGAATACAAAATTAACATTTGAATAAATATATATAAAGCATGTTACTAATGAAAGGCCTGAAATTATTTCAAAGAAAAATGTGGTTTTTCCTAGGTTATTTTTTACTGTATCACTATCTTACAGGTAGAGAAAGTATTGTGATCGTCAAAAAAATTTAACTCAAGATTTTAATGAATCTCGACGTTTCATGACCCCCCGAATCCGAAAAAGTTGTTTTTGAATTTCCTTCTGTCTGTCTGTACCTCCAACTAGAGCCTAAACTATTTTACCGATTGGGCTAAAGCGAGGTATCTAGGGTTCTTTTAGGGTTGCTACGGAGGATTTTTGGAATTGAATATATAACCCTAAAATTAAGGGTAGTTTACTGAAGGGGAAACAGAGAAAAAGTCGATTTTCTCAAATTAAGCTCAAACGATTTTGATTAAATTTAATTTATGAACATCTATAATAATTTCAAACAAAATGGATACTCTCAATATTTTGTAAAAATTTGACTTAAGGGTTCCAGTCTGATGCGTTTATTATTTATCATATCTCTGTAACTCTTGATATATGAAACTACTTATTATTAAAAATATTTAGGTCTATTAATAATACAAATCATTTAATTGACACTTATTTTTTTAGAACCAATAACTTTCAAGCTATACACAATTTTGTATATATATATATATATAGGCCTATATGTATATATATATATATAGGCCTATATATATTAACTTTTTGATCACTAAAGGTAAAGTATTGCGACGGTAAAAAAAATCCAACCCAAAATGTTGATGGATGTCGATGTATCATTACACCCCGAACCCTAACAAGTGGATTTTGCAATGCCGTCTGTCTGTGTGTCTGCTTAAACCTAAAATTAAGAGTAGATTAATAAAAAATGAAAAGAGATAAAACCGATTTTCTCAAAATCTGCTCTAACGATTTTGATTAAAGTTCGTATCTAGGCGTTGATTAAGATTATAAATAAAATGGCTATTTCCATTTTCCTATGAAAGTGAATTTTAGGGTACTTTACCGAAGCGTAAATTTCTGTATTTCCACAGATATTTGAGATACTAAATAACTTATAATTGCTAAATTGTAGAAGTATTAAAAATAAAAAAAACTTTTACTTGAAATATATATTTATTAAACCAATATTTTCTGAGATATTGGCAAAGATATTGATAAAATGTTGTGATCTTTAGTTGTAAAGAGATATTACTTAAGTTATAACGCAATAATTCTGTAATGCCATAGAGTAAGAAATGAGTAAGTTTTTCAAAAAGTGTATGTTCTCTTTCTGTCAATCTCTTAGGAGAAATGTTTGTTCAACAATGATCTATCTTCTTCATTTTAAACTCAATAGTCAATATTTACATTTTTTATACTGGTCAAAATTTATAAATGAATTGAATAGTAATACAATGACCTGAAGATACGAAACGTTTAATAAAATGTTAAAATTTTAACCGGAATTCAAAGTTTTATTATGAAGAATTGACCCTTGTGGACCCAAAACTGATCATTTTTATTGGTACAAACATATAAATGAGGACATTATTTAAAAATAAAACTATAAAATTTAAAACCGGGACTCAAAAATGTTTTACTTAAGTATAGTGCAATTTATGCTCGTGTTTTCTAATGTATATTATTTCGTTTCACGTGCATTACTAGTTTTTAGTAAATATATCAATTTTTAAACAATAGAGCGAGAATGTCCGCACGGAGTTACGTACCATTTATTTTATAAGGTTAACCTTTAGGGAAAACAAGGCAGCAATTACAAAATTATTATTTTCGTGTGTCTCTAATAAATACGCCACGTGTTTTCGGGGACACCCGGACCAAATATTGAAAACCACTGGTCTAATAATCAAGCTTGCAATAGACTTGGCTGTCATTGACAGGGAGATGGAGGTCTGAACCTCGGCTGGGTGCACTGGGGGAGGGGGGGTGGTGGTAATTGTACCATCTCTCTCTTAATGATGTGGGTGCACGCCCTCTAAGCTACCCTCCTTCTCCATAACTCTTAGATTAAATTGTTGATAAACTTGGTGCTACATTTTTTAAATAAAACAAAAGCTCGTAACAGCACGATAAAAAGCACATTTTTTTTCATAGGTATTTGTTTCGAGACAGGTTGGTAAATTACATCAAAGACTTTTAGCAAGCTGGAATAGAATAACTGCCTCACAGATATGTTTATTTTATTCATTGCCTAGATACCGGGCTTACAAAGACCCTTATTTTGGAAATCACTGACTCACTCAATAATAATCAAAACCTATAGGGTATCTCCAGTAAACATAAAACCTTGAAAATTGGTATACAAACCAAGGATAAATTACGAATTTTGAACCTTTCAACATGGTGTCCAAAATGGGTGGAGTAAGGGCCACATTTAACTCGTCGCCCTTCCCTCTTTAGCTCGTATCTAAAAAATAATATGGACCTAAAAATTTAACACCATGATAAGACAAACTGTTTTAGTCATCTTTCCAAAGTTGAAGTTTATAGCTTAAGTGTTTTGTGAGATACAGGACTTAAAAAAATGTATTTCATCAGGACTCACTAAATCACTCAACCACTGATAATAAACACCTATAGGGTATTTCCAGTCAGAATTGAACCTTGTAAATTGGGATGGAGATTGTACTTGGGATAGAAACAAAGGTAAAATATTAAATCTAAATTTGTCACCATGGTTCCCAAGAAACGCGCAGAGGAAGGGCCACATTCACCCTTTCCTCCCCCTCTATAGCTCAAATCCAAAAATAACAGACATGTTAAGATTAACTATTTTAGTCATCTATACAAAGGTGAAGTTTCTAACTTCAGCATCTCGTGAAATGCATAGATAAATG
This sequence comes from Timema shepardi, assembly GCA_902151425.1. Classification (NCBI taxonomy): domain Eukaryota; kingdom Metazoa; phylum Arthropoda; class Insecta; order Phasmatodea; family Timematidae; genus Timema; species Timema shepardi. The sequence continues at coordinate 146,223 of CABFVX010000832.1, forward strand.
GTTGGGAGGTTGGTGTGGAGTGTAGTAAAAGAATTGGACTTTTTCATTATTATCACAGCCAAGAAGCATATCATTTTAAAGGTTCCCATAAGTATATTCTACAACAGTTTGTTTAATTTCGATAGGACACACAAGTCAATATTTATTATAACTATCAGCCATTAATGTATTATATTAGGTAGGTACAGTACTTACTTAAATAAACGTATTCTTATATCTAACATTCCCAAAAAGTATTTATATCCACTAAAAACATTTGTTTAGAAAAAAAAGTGCCAAGCTATACACCACAAAAATCCTTAAATTATCCATCCTTGAAAAGGAATGAGATGTAAAAAAGTGCCAAGCTCAACTTGCAATGTCTTGCTTAGAGTAGAATTTTAACTAGTGACTTAAAATCAGATTAGCGCACTTGGGTGGACGAGAAGTGACAAGTTATTTGGAAATACATTTTAAGTCGCTAGTTAAAATTATACTTTAACCAGTGACTTAAAATCAGATTAGCGCACTTGGGTGGACGAGAAATGACAAGTTATTTGGAAAGAGATTACACGTTGAGCTTGGTATTCTTTAAATCTCACTTCTTTTCTAGGCTGAATAACTTCAGTCTTTTTGTAGTGTAGAATTTGGCACTTTTTTACATGTATGTTTTAGTGGATGTATCTGATTAGGATTTGGACGTAAGCCTCTCTTACACTGATGAGCAAGCCCAATGTAAGAGTAGTGCATTAAAATGTGAGTCCACCAATATACATTGATTTTTGTAGGAAGAGACATCTTTAAGGCTTAGAGAGAATTTCAAATGTCCAATCAGTATATAATTTTCGAAATTCTTCACATATTTATACAAATGGGTTAAGAATAAAGAGAGTGAAATTTAAATGACGTGTATCAGATCTTCCTTGGAAAGAGAGTGGAGAAACTCTTTAAGAAAAAAGTCCTCAGTACGCACAGCCTGAATATGAGCTACACACTTTTCATTCTGCCAGGATGTAGATTAAAAGTGGCCGTTGAAGCATATGTGTATCGATAGTAATAAACAATAACAATACAATTTTAAAATATAAATCAATGCTGCTAACGCGCAAATAATGGAGCGAGTGCGAGTGTGTATACTTGTCAGTGGGGAAGGGAAGATTTATCAGCAGGAAAACTAGACGCCTCACAGCATGGAGTACTCATTTTCTTCCCTTGCTTTCTATTTCGTAAATTGGCATATACGTGTGATAGCTCTTATTAGACTTATTAGAGTGATTAGGCACTTCGAGTTATAATGCAACCCACTTCGTAAAATAGCTTTAAGTTCACCAGGTGGGCAACTTCGTTAAAGACTTAACTTATTTAAAGTAGGGGTATTTAGCGTGCACTTTCTAAATCAACAAATTAGTTAAGCATGTGGATTAGAAATGGGCCTATTTTTATAACACATAAAGCACCTAGTCTTCCAGCTTTCAATTCAAAAAGAAAAATGCATCAATTTTATTCAATGATTCATTTCAAGCCATACCGGGAATCGAATTTCATACCATCAACAAGTGAAAATATCCACTACCGAGGGAGCTAAAAGATAAAATAGAAACAATTTATGTTAGGTAATATGATATTTTTTTTAAATTCCTACATCACAAATAATGTACTAAATACATTTAGACGAGTTCATTGGCTCAACAGGTTTTAATAACTCAACTTATATCGTTGTAAATATGAGTATGTAAACACCAACAGCATTTAAATTATAAACAAGGAAAGTATAAAAGGAATATTTAAATTGACTACCTATTTTAAGATTATTTGATTATCTGATTGTACAATTTTAACAAGCCTATAAGCTATAAAAAGTGACTCGATTATTTCAAATAATGACAGTTCACGAGATACATGGGATTAAAATTGCTATTTTATGATTTTTGTGTACCATTGTTAAGGAAAAATATTTAATACATGGGGTTGAAATTTAGTATAACTAGACATTCAGATGAGGTTTATAGATTGATGTATTTATAGTATTAATAATATTAATAATAGTTCTAATAATGTTCACGTTTATGTGTTAAGGAGTACTAATAATTAATAATATGGTTATATCTGAGTTTTTATTCCCTTCTCCTTAATTTATATATATACATATATATGTATTCTTTCTTCTATGATGACGACATGTTTCGGTGAATCTTACACCATCTTCAAGTTTAAGGAAAACCGAAGTTATTTCAAATTATTGTATAAAAATATGATATAAAATTATGAATTTAAGAATCAAACAATATAAATGGAAATAGTTAATAGAAAAGAAACTATAATGTGATATACGAAATATTAAATAGATATATAAGGTATTTATAAGCTTGTTAATTCAAATGATTACCTATTTAATATTTGAGCTGCAGACAGTTTAAATCATTTTTATATAATTGTTTAGTTACTTCTTTTTTATAGTAAATGTTCAAAAAAATACACCCGGCTTTTAGTTTCCTAAATTTAGTATTGCAAGAGATTTTAAAAAAGTTTCTCGAATCATGTATGACCGAAGTAACAAGTGTATCACGACCTATGGCGTACCCGATATGTGTAAAATGGGGGGGTAAGGGGTTCATGGTCTCTAAAAGGGGCAGGGGTCGTCGTATTTGCATTTAAATTGTGAATCAAAGCTTTGACTCGTCAGCCCGGAGCATACTGGGAATATAGACTCCGTCTCTCTATGTGTTACAAATGATGGATGGGTGAGGAATAAATCATAGAGGAGGGGAATACAACGGGGAGGAGGTGAGTTTGAATTTTTACAAGTATTTTCTGAGAGAAAGCTTCCTATGATATTTTTCAAAAGGGACACAATAAGGACACAATTTGTTCAGTGTCTACATAAATTATATATATATATATATATATATATATATATATATATATCAAACACTGCGTAATGTATAGTATATAGACCAATCACTTTTAACTTTTAACAATATTTCACACACAATAGACTCCATATCAGTTAACCATATTGGTGGCCACACTGTCTATGACGTTGGGTTCGAAATAGAATGGACTTTATGTGGTGACAAGATTGAGATTCGAGTTTATGTTGAGTGAAAGGAGTTGGGAGCTACCATCTTGCTACCCCACCCTTTCATCCAAATAGCTCTCAACTTTCCAACCTTTTAGATAATAAACAAATTTTTTGTGAGCCAAATAATACTACCCTAAGATCTAAAAGAATTACTTACATTTCCATTTAGGAGAGTGAGAAAACATTTATACAAGCCACCTTCACTTCATCTGACTAATGTTCGAACTTAAACCTCCACATAATCAGAAAACCAGATCAAATAAAATCAAACCCTTTGCCCACGTGACCAGAAGTGCTGGTTATTGGTTACTTTTAATTACTACTTTTATTTTGCCTGTTTGAGCAATCAACACATTGGATTAACAAGCAATATTATTTTGTTACTCAAGCAATTCTGAAATTGACATAGTGGATATGTCGTAGGCGAATCGGAAAATCCGGCTTACTGCAAAAGGTGCCGTCAATTTACAATAAACCCGGCTAAATGGAAAATAATATTATATTTGCTTTTCAGCCTGATTATTTTTAGGCTTATTACAATGATCCCATACAGATTTATTCTATAAAGGAAATTCTCCTTTGTTCGCTCAATCAGCCTAGTTGATTCCAGGCTTAATGCAATACGCCCAAGATAGTGAGGGTTACTGCAGAGGTTCCCAAACATTTCCTTAATAAAACCAATAGCCGAAACTATTGTTGATGCATTTTAGTGAGGTATTCACCTTATAGATATCATATTCTGAAAATTGAAAAATGACACCTGGACACGGGAATCGAACCCGGGACCTTCGGCTTAGTACGCCACTGCTCTTACCACTGAGCTATCCAGGATTCGTCCCGTGCCCATGGTCATTCTTCACTCATAGTTTAAGGCAGAGTCTGAGATTGGCGTGGAAGTCGTCGGCTTATAAACATGTGATTATCTAAGATCACAGCCATCGGACAACGCAGCCATCAGCGACTCGGTAGTTGGCGATTTTGCTGCCAATTGACAATTATATATATAATTGTACAGGATTGCATATATTAATGAAACCAATAGCCGAAACTATTGTTGATGCATTTTAGTGAGGAATTCACCTTATAGATATCATATTCTGAAAATTGAAAAATGACACCTGGACACGGGAATCGAACCCGGGACCTTCGGCTTAGTACGCCACTGCTCTTACCACTGAGCTATCCAGGATTCGTCCCGTGCCCATGGTCATTCTTCACTCATAGTTTAAGGCAGAGTCTGAGATTGACGTGGAAGTCGTCGGCTTATAAACATGTGATTATCTAAGATCACAGCCATCGGACAACGCAGCCATCAGCGACTCGGTAGTTGGCGATTTTGCGGCCAATTGACAATTATATATATAATTGTACAGGATTGCATATATTAATGAAACCAATAGCCGAAACTATTGTTGATGCATTTTAGTGAGGAATTCACCTTATAGATATCATATTCTGAAAATTGAAAAATGACACCTGGACACGGGAATCGAACCCGGGACCTTCGGCTTAGTACGCCACTGCTCTTACCACTGAGCTATCCAGGATTCGTCCCGTGCCCATGGTCATTCTTCACTCATAGTTTAAGGCAGAGTCTGAGATTGACGTGGAAGTCGTCGGCTTATAAACATGTGATTATCTAAGATCACAGCCATCGGACAACGCAGCCATCAGCGACTCGGTAGTTGGCGATTTTGCGGCCAATTGACAATTATATATATAATTGTACAGGATTGCATATATTAATGAAACCAATAGCCGAAACTATTGTTGATGCATTTTAGTGAGGTATTCACCTTATAGATATCATATTCTGAAAATTATTGCAATAAGCTTTAAAGTTATCAGGCTGATAAGCAAATATAATATTATTTTCCAATTAGCCTGGATCATTGTAAATTGACGGCGCCTTTTGCAATAAGCCGAATTTTCCAATTCCTCTACGACAAAATACATTACTGACTGACTACAGAGGTAAGGATTCCTTTCTCAACTGGATGCACACTGATGAGGGAAAAGAAGGTGCATTTTACCAATCTGGGATTTCCTATTCTCTTCTTTGGATGTTAGTACGTTTCCTTAAATGTCACACTCTATCCTGTTTCCGATGATTTGTATGATTCTCAGGTACTAAAGTTTTCTTAGTTTATTTTAGCACAACGTCCTACTACTCTTTTGGGTTGTGCGCCTATTTACTGAGTACACTAATGTGTTAGGGATTAGAAAGTTTTAATTTAGAGGAAGTGGACCCGCACTTGCGTGGAGGTAGAGTGGAAAAACATTTAGTAAAATTACTCTCAGTGCACCTGACCAGGATATAACCTCGATCTCCCCGTCTTCGGCAGTCTAGTCTAACACGAAAGTAGTGTGTTAGAACAAGCGACCACCAAAGTGGGTCTTTCTTAGTTAATAGTAAGTTTAGTATTTTAAATTAGTTGAAAAATGACACCTGTGTATAGAAATTCAACTCAGGATCCTTGGTTTAGTGCGTCAATGTTATACTGCCGAGCTATCTAAGAATTCGTCCCATGATCAGGGTCATTCTGCGCTCATAGTTCAATACATACTCTATTATAGACGTGGGTGTATAGAAAAACTTTAATTCGAGAAATCTTATTCTAGAAAATATCAAATTAATTTCATATTCCATCTAGTTCTTTTTCTGATATTTATTTTACATTAGATATGAATATCAATGTACAAAATTGTTTTTCTATTAACTATGTAAGTTTATTATTATGTTGTATTAATTGTTGGGATTGTGTTATTTATCAATTAGATTTAGTGTACTTATTATTAACAATAATTAGTGTATCTTATTTTTATACTAATAGATGTACGGCCTATGTTTAATTTTCATAGAAAGCCCCATTGTTGGGGGGAAAAATTATTACAAAATGCATTCTCAGTGAGTTTTATTAGTAGACCCCTCTAATTTATGGATAAATTATACAGTAATCTTTAAGGAGGTATTATTGAAATATTTTTATAAACTTTTAAATTTACAATATAATTTATAAATAAAATAAGACATATTTATACAACACCAAATTTTAGTAACTTGCAATAAATTTTGTTGTTCGAAGGTGAGCTTTACACATAGAAAAAATATAGTATAGGCTACTAAATTGCATATAATATATGCACAGAGATACGTCAGGTAGTTTTGTCAAGCATTCCTTTTGTATTTGATTACAAATAATTATATTATTTCATATCCAATAAAACGGTATTTTAATTTCCTTAACCTATAGTTCAAATATTTATACTTATTTGAGATATATATGGGATTTATTTTCAATATACAACCCAAAATTGCAATCAATTTGTTCTCCATGTTTTTAAATTGTTGCACAAGGTATCTGGTAAGATATCACTACATAATCTGAAACAAAAGTAAAAATTGATGAACAAAGAATTATAAAGCATTTTGAGAAGATATTTCAAAATAAGGCACATCTTTGAGGTGTGGTCATTCTAACTGTTGTACAAGCGGTCTAAGGCGTTAGATTCTCACTGACCTTGCTCATCCGAAAACAATTCATGGGGGATGGTTATCCACATAATTGTGTATCATCCTTGTGTTCTTCCCACTTTTTCTAAGCACTAGTGCGGATTCAATCTCTATTGAATTACCTTCAACATTCATACCTTCAAGGTGGAGATGTACGGAACGCAAGCTAAGGTAAGTGTTTTTGCAGTTTTAATAGCAAAACATTTTTCGGGCAAACAAATAAAATTTTGTTCCAATATAAACATAGAGTTTAATCTTCTTCTTACGGTGATATCAAAAGTTATTAAATATATGTTAAGGGTGTCATGAAATTTAATGACAACCTTTTCTTTTCATTTAAATATTTCTCATCTAATGCCGTTATGCTCATGACAGATATTCTACAACTATTTATATAAATATGTGACGAAAATTATCTCTATGTTTCTACTGGAACAACATTTTTTTTATTTTGGCCAAGAATGGATATATTATAAAAACTACTAAAACATTGCCCTTAACTCACGTTCCTTGCATACCCACCTTAAGTCTTGTTGCTTGTGTTTAACGTAGAACGTAATAAAATGAATAGTTCTTGGAGATGAGGATCATAAAGCCTCGTTAGAAATAATCCTAGCATCTAACATACAGAGTCAATGTTCTTATAGCTAGCCTATTGGTAGTGGTCAGCATTCCTGTCTATTAATTTAAAGGCACCGAGTTCGATTCCTGGAACTACCACAGGCATCCCGAAGGGGAACTATTCCTATGGTTGCTATGGTCTGGACTAATATCCATTCAAGAATTATTCTGGAACTACATAATCATCATCATCACAACATTTTAACGGGCTGAAAAAACCGCACATGGTGTCCCAACTTCAGAAGACGGTTTCATATCCGCCGCTGCCAGTAGCAGACCATTACTATCTAGCCGACAAATCCGGGTGGCATAAGTTGAATAAAAAAATGTCCCTATTCTCTGTGTATGCACAGTGTTTCATAATGGATGTGCGAAACTCAGGCAGGAGTATACAAAATGAGTGGATTCATTCGATCTACCTGGTGGCGGAAACCCCCCCCCCCCCCCCAAATGTATGAGAAGCCACAAGGGCGGGTCAGCAACACGCGTTAATAAGCGCAGCACAACACGACAGGCTCGCAGTATTGACACCCTGTTACATGTGTGGTTAGCAAGGAATATTTGACCAAAAGTCTGAACCATATGCACACAACCTCTTATTTACAATAGCACATAAACATTACAACATTTGTTCAAATGCGTGTCCAGCGCATTCAACGCACTTATTTCAATGGCAATCCATGTTCACTTGGATACGTTCAGAAATTGCTGGCACCGTCTCACAAGCCGTTAGAATACGTGCGAATAAGTCTTTTGCACTAACCACAGCACATTTTGCAAGCCAGTGATTTTATATTTCCTCATAATAAGAACTCCATTGAGGATCGGGCCGGCCACAGCCTGCTGCTGGCACGTGTTTATTGCATGGTCAGGAATTCATGTTGCTGACCTGCTTTGCTCACATTTTTTGGGTGGAAGGAAGTTTTTTCGCTACAAGGTTGCACAAGGGTCCACCTCTTTTGTATCTGCCTACTACCTCTCTTAAGTTTCGTACATTAATTACGAAACATTGTGTTTAAAACAAATATAAATCCGCCTACCCTGAATGGTTGCAAGCTTAGTGTGGCACGGTTTATAAGATATCTCTACTGTAATCGACCAAGTTAAGGACGTTGCCTACCTGTGACGTCACGGCTGGTCAAGATAAAATTCCCCATGTTTATGAGTTTACGTTTTACTCTGTTAATTTTAAATACATAATTTTGAAACTATAAATTCTTAAATAATTTTTAAAAATAGTCCTACAGTGTCACATAATTTTTATTTTTATATAGATTTTTGTAAACGTAATTTTTTATAAATCATTTACAGCTTAAGCTATTTGTCTTGGTGACAAAAATGACCTGTAGGAGGCTTCCTGCCTAGATGTAGATTAAAAGAGTCCGTGTAAATATGTGTATCTAAAATAGTAAACAAGATAAAAAGTAAAATCAAAAGGCAAAACAATGTTTTAAAGGAGCAAATATTAAAGTAACTGTGTAAACTCGTCAAAGGAAGAGGGAAAGGGTTTTCAGCACATAGGCATGAGCCCTTTCACGTTGAACATCTCATTTTATTCCCTCTCTATCTATCTCGTACATTGGCATCTAAGTGTGATAGTGCTTAGACTGCTTAGGTGCGTCAAGTTGAGATGCATTTCCCTTCGCCAAATATATTCGAAATCTCCAAGGAGGGAACGTCGTTAAGACTGCTTGCTACCTTTCAGGGTAAATGGAATGTATTTGTACTCGCAATAAAATCCACCCTATTCCTAATGTTATAGAACAATAATCAACAGGTTTACTCCCTCTGACACTCAATCAATATTTAGGCTAAATTTTATTTATTAATTTGTGGTATTTTACGTCAACTTTCTGAAATGAATGATTATATAAGCATAAGACTTATAAACCAACTTAAATCGAGAACAAACACAACACACCCGACCATTAAGGTGGGGAAGTACGGAACGCGAGAAAATACCAGCGTTTTTACGGTCGTTGAACATCTGTCATGAACATAGTGGCATTAGATGACAAACTTTTTAAATGAGGAGAAAAAGTTGTCATTAAATTCCAGGACATATTTAACAGATATTCAATAAATGTTGCAATCACCATGTGAAGAAAATTAAACTCTATAATTGTTCTGAAGAAATATTTTATTAAGTTTGACCAAAACAAATATTTATATAAAAACTGCAAAAACACTGGCCTTTTCTCGTATTCGCTACCCCCCTACCTTAATTCATCAATGTTAATGGGGAAAACCCAATTGCGATAGTATTTTGTTTTGCCATACTGAAAATTTAACCCAGGACTCTTAGCTAAGTAGATAGACGTGCTCCCAACTGAGCTAAGCTGTCGGAAATTATGCATACCCTTTAGAAAAACATCGATTACATGTTATAGTCAATGGCTTACCCAGAATTGATGCCAGGTGGGTAATTTAGTCCCCGATCTCAAAGACAGTAAATAATGTTGATAAAATCTTTAAAAAAATTCACTTCAATGGTGATTTCGTACACTGAAAATGCTTCAAATGCATATGATAAATTTTGAAATCAGGCTTGGGACATGATATTCAAAAGGTATACCGCTGAACATGAATAGTGTGTCTAAAACTGTATATTAGAAAGAAGTAAATAAATTATAGCTTTATTACTTTACGCACCCCTTCCTCGAAAAATGTATGGTATTTATTTAACTAGTAGTGATCTACACAATATACATAACCACCCACACACACACAAAGTACACAGTACCCTAAAACCAGAATAATGATTCGGAGTATTTGACACTTGATATATTTATTGTGGTCAGTTGAAGAATATAAATAATATAAATCATATCGTTTGTTAAAAAATGGAAGGTGAATTTATTTAACGCTAAAAATATTTAATAACTAATTAAGAAAGTAAAATATAAAATGTGTGTGTTAACATCATATCTATGTAATTACGATAGCAGAACGATAGCAAAATAGTTAAGATACACGTAATTTAGAATAATTAATCTTAGTCTACTTTATAAAATAATACAGATTTCCCTTTGTGCAGTTTTAAGTGAGTGTTTTTTAAAATTTCATTACTAGTTGTCTATTATTTATTTTACTTACTCGTTCCATGAACGCAGTTGTAGTTTTTTACCGCACAACTGTTACCAAACTGACGAACGCTACCATCTCGGTCCGCTGCACAAACAACAATTTGCGTTCCTATGCAGTTCCCGCTACAGCTGGTAGATGCGCCGGCAGCGCTAGTGGTCAGAAGGAACACCATCACCGCGGAGACTGTGACAAAATAATGAGGATATTTTGTAGGAAGTAACTGTTAATATCGTCATTCAACGGAGAACAAAATACTCCATGGTGTAAGCCCAAGCGAGCCATACCGACCGAGCGGCTGCCACCATTAGCGATGTTAGTGGCAACATTTTCTTATAGGTGTTGTCATGAGGTCAGCATAGCGAGCACTCCAGCCGTTTATCTCAATTTTTCTAAACTGGAGTTGCTGCTTCTTTATTCAGGTATCTCCTTATTTGTGCTACGAGGCTGAATTTGACCCCATTCCAGACCCACTGTTTTACAGATATATTTTGGAAGAGCCGGGGATCGAACCCGGGACTTCTGGATCTCTAGTCAGCATCTATGATCACTAACAGGTGTGCTGGTCACATGATTTAACATTAAACTAATAAATATAAAAATTTTACTTTGACAAACTTGGTATTTACCCATTATTTTTTTAAACAAAATGTAAGCATAGCGAATGAAAATTAACTATCCGAAAATATAATAATGACTCGTTAAAACTAGCTGCGTATTTAGAGCTAAGTTAACTATCCTGATATAATTTGTTTACATACTAGTTTTTTACTAACATTATTGATTGTTCCACTGAATATTAATAGCATAATCGTGTTCCGTTTTCACATATTATAATGTATTACATAAATTATAAAAATAGTTGAATGGAGATATTCTATAGGACACCCACAGTAGGAGAATTGGTATCTGACAGCTAGGAAAAGCTAGGAAAACCATTTACCAAACAATAATTATGTTCTGCAAGACCATATGTGAATGTGTTGATACTTTTGGCAGTCAGGCCACTAACCCAACCCATTTGTTTTAAATTATTAATAATTTTTACATTAGTGAAACACGAACTTATAAAAAAATATGTTTTGATGTTTCTTTTTTGGGAAAGCGGCGTATAAGCTTCACTTAAAAAATGTTTTTCAAACGAGAACTTATGAAATATGGCGTGCTCTTCTGAAATTAAGATGGCGAACCAGCCGAAACAAGGGCAGATGATAACGATTGACGTCATACAACACGTTAAGGTGGTTTTTTCTTACTCTATAAAATAAAAACATATTTTGAAACTAGTATTTTGTGTCGCTCTCTTTCTCTAACTTATAAAATAATCTATTTTTATTTTGCTGGACAGTTATAAGAAGATACTATAATAAGACCTTACATTATATAGAAGTTTGGTTAACTTATTATGACTGTAATTTATATTTAATCACTACAAGTTGGATTGTTACGTCAGAAAGATAAAAAATAACAGCACTATAAGTACTACTTGAAAATGTTGCAACTTAAATTTTATTCAATAAAAAAAGATATAGAAAATCCATCAACTTATTAAAACACTTTTGGTCTAACATTACTATTACGTTTAGTTACTTAACTGGTTTTGCAATCTACGAGACACACTGTCGCTGGTAGAGCCACTTATCCCTTATTTATGGGTCACGTGGACACTGCCTGTTACGTGACGCGATAAAGATATTGTGTTTTGAAAAGATAAATTCAACTAACCAAAGCAGCCATCGATTCAACAACCAGTATTAGAAGATTTATCGATATTCGCTGTCACATCGAGACGACTATAGTCGCAAGAATTAAGTCACCATAGCGGCGAATTTGTTTTAATATATCTTTATATATTTATTTTTAGTGTTAAATTTTAAAAATAAATCTGTTAGTACTGATTGAAATCGTATTATTAATATTCTCCCAGCAATCCCTATTTTGTGAAGATTTTTTTTCCAAATATTCATTACTATTTTTATAACACAACTTTCCAAAGAGAAATGTCCTCTTTGTTTTGGAAATACAAAGAGGAATATTATCTTTGAAATAAAAAACAAAATAAATTATTGGCGTCTTTTGAAGATAAAACAGAGAAAATAGTTTATTTCCAAGTAAAGCTTTTGAACAAATTCATTAAAGTTAATAATTCAACAGTAAAATTTATAAAGTTAGGCAAAGCCTCACAGAACGGATTTCTGCAGTTTATTTACACTCAGGGCTGACCCAAAGGGCGGGCCAGCAGGATCACGGCCCAGGGCACCATTGCTTGCAGGCGCCAAATTTCTTAAAACATTTATGAATTCAAATATTCTTTTAATTTAACTTTGTCTGTCAAATGGCACACGTGTAAGGTGCGCAGAGAGTGCAAGTTTGACCATGCGCACTACGCACTTTTTACACATCAGCCCAAGCGACATATTATGTGTGCTCATGTCGATGTTTATTTCGTTTTGATTGTTCAAATTTCAAATTATTATTTTGACATTCATATATTAAATTCATTAAAAATTATATAAAATATGTATACTCTCCGTAACGACAAGAGCTTTATTTCTTGCATACATTTAGATACGTATTTATGAGTGCTAGTTGAGAACAGAGGAATTTCTTGTTGAGTAAAATTTGTTTGCCTAATAGTCTAGCAGTTGGCTATCGGAGTCTAAAATAAGGTTATCGTGGAAATTAAGAAATGTATATGAGACTACATTCAAAAGGTATAAAGTCTATAATATACGTATTCACGTAGCTTCTATTTAAACTTTATTGTACAAACTGATAGGACCACACTAAATCTGCATAAGTTCATAAATATTTAATCAGATTTTACGTAAATTTTGCACTGGTTTTTCAGTTTATATTATAAAAAAATTCTGCTTAACGTTTGTGGACTACTAGGCTGTGCTTTGTACAAACGAATACAATTTTTATATTTCCCCAATTTAATTCAAACTTTTGCTGAAAGCAAAGCAAGAGGAGATAGAGTTAAGATAACACAAAGTAATAAATAATGTAAATAAAAACTGTATTCAGATAAATTAGTTATTGGTATAGTTTGGTAATTCTTTTTTACCCAAATAAAAATATATAAGACTTAAAAAGCTGTTTTTATTTCTTAAGAATTTTATTCAATACAATACAATACAATACTAAGCAACCTAAATAAAATGAATCACTGAATGAATTGTGCTAGGTGAAACTACTATAAAAAATACACAATCATTACAACATTTTGTGGACTATTTTTATTATGTCAATGTTTGCGTGTTTCAATCCTGCCTGTGTACGTCCAGGTAGATGCATTATTAAGCTTAAAAATGATAAATAATAATAATAACAATATATATACGTTTTGGTCATATATAACACAAGAGAGTTAAATTAAAATTTACCATTTTCATTTTTTTATTCCATATTTGTTACAAGTTAAATATAATTTGAACATTGTAAATAATTTAGAGTTAAAATTGGGCACGTGGACAGAGTCGTTAGTCTCGTTTAGACTTGTTTGGCATTTGAAGAGAGTTTTGGGCTATAATCTCAGAAGTGTATTGAGAAATTTCTCACAAAATTTTCTCAGACCCTACTTCCATGAAAATTAAAATGAGTATCCTCTAAGTTCCACTTTGTTCATCTATACACCATTAGTTTTGGTTTGTAAATATGCGAATAGTCGGGACGGATTGTAAGACAAGGAGTACAAAAGAAAGGAGTGACTGTGTTCAAACAACCAAAACTATCCAATAGCCAAATGATAGAATAATAATGAAGTGCACAATTATCTTTCTGGGAAATTTAAATCATTTACATATTAAGTTAGTTAAATAATCAAGTATATTATTTAAAAAATACCCTATATCAGCGGTGTATATTATACCTATTTAAAATTTAATTCTAAAAGGACGTTTTAAACAAATTCATTCCAAAGTTTTTATTTTTTGCAAATGTACATAATGAGTGAAGTTCTGTTAGGGAATATTATTTATAAACGTAATACAACTTTAAATATAAATATACTGTAACAACCCTGAGCAATGCTGGAATGTTTGCTTTGATCTACATAACTTTCTTGGACGTACGTGACTGAAAGCGCTGGATTTGTGGATATGATGTAATGAATTAGAAATATTAAAGAGGAATGCTGACTACTCGCAACAATGTTGCTCTAGTTGGAGAGTAAAGGGGCCAGATCAGGCTATAAAAGTATTTATTTGGTAGACCCCGGGGCTGACACATAATCATCAAATTCGGATGCAGTTACGCTGCCAGACGCCGAGCATTAACAGACTAGAACCTCAGGTCACCAGTGGCATTTGTGCTTAGAGGGCAACCATCGATCCCAGGGTCCTGAGTTCAACTTATTTAGGGGGTTGTGAGCAGTGTAAGTCTTAAGTCTTTACGAGTAATACAGTTCGTCCACGTGCGTGAGCATCCTATCTCTTATATTCCTTTTATACTTCATTCAACATGACATTTGGTAATATCTCTTATTACTTCTATTAAAGCAAAATTCGTAGTCCTACGTATTATTTTGAACCCACACAACTACGTTGCTAGGACATAACCCCAAAATATATCTTGATAGATCCAGCCCACTGTAGCAAGGGTAGAGGGTCAGGACAGTACTATAATTACAAGAATGTACGTCTAAAGATATCTTATCTAATCAGTTTAAGTTTATCTCCAATTCTTTTAATGTTATACAATTCAATATAATTATTTCACATACATACGCCGATATTTAAATATAGCCTGAAACCTGATAGGTAAACACTTATTTAAACTGTAACATTGGGTTACAATATACTACCCACTCCCATGTTAACCTACACCCATAAATTCTCTATTGGATTAATAATATCCACTCCTAGACTAATAATCTTTCTGCAATGGTACTCTGCGCTATTGTTGTTCACGGTAGTTTCGATATATATCAAGAACAATATTAAACCATATAAAACATGAATAAACTCCCTGCAATCTAAAACGGTTCATGTACTTACCATTTGTATCTTCTGGCTAGAACAATCTACAAGTCGGGCCTACACACGTCGTGTCCTAGTTTGACGAGTGGACCAATCGAGTTATGGTGAGCCCGCAGCTGATGTTCTGACCATCTTGGTCGAAGTTAAACAAAAATGGGCCTGCCAAGATTTCCCTCGAGCAGTGGACGGCGACTATCCCGCCCTCTGGCGGGCGAAGCGTCCTCTACCACCAAAATATTGTGGGACTGAAGACGTCTCGATTGAAGAGGTCTAAAGGGTTGATGTAAATAACGGGCGTACGTGATCATCCCTGCGAAACCCATTTCTACGAGCTGGTCGATGGTCTACGTAATTTCATGCCAGATGGCCGAAGTGACGTCACCGACCAAGTGTTCAAATTCTTCACCACCCTTCCCTAGCAACGAGTCTATATATATAGCAACGTGTCTGTATACAAAATCGACTATTTGATTTCGAAGCTTCAGGAGAAGTGCTGTACCGCTCTTGGACAGAATTAGGATAACTGTTCGGCGTGATATTCTACGGACATAAACTATGGCGTGTTTACATTTGAACTCTAAATTATCGTAATATTTTGTATTAGCCAGAATAGGCAACATAATTTTGATAATCTAAATGCTAATTGATTCGAAGTATATTCTGATATGAAACATTCATTATTTTCTGTTTACTTGGGTGCTACCACCTGACATGTAACTTAAAATTTTAGATGACCACAATTAGTAATTAATTTGATGTCTGACGTATTGACTGTAAATTGTCTTGAAATTGTGGTTGTCAGCTATAGTAATTTCGCCTTTTTTAGTATTGTTTCTTTTGTTGATTATAATTTGATATATATATATATATATATATATATATTAAAGTAACGTAACTTTTGCTGGTTGATAAATTTTTAATATAATTTAATATACTTTTATATGTTTCCAAATCCTTTGCTAGGAATGGCTGGTTTCATAACTATGCAAAGCTTCGACTATTATATGACTAATTGTTAACAAGTAGGGATCTTGTTTACGTCTCCTTTTTGTGTCGACAGCTAATGGTCCCGCGAGAGTTTCACTTAAGGTCTGTAAGCCAAACTTTCGTGTTGTTTGAAATATCTGAGTGGTATTAAAATTTAAATTTAACCTTATAAATGTCTGCATTCACTAGAGTGAATCAGACATCTTTAGTACCAATTTAAAGCTGCCCCTTAGGCTCTTACTTTAGTCATCACTTAAGTAACTGATTCGATATATAATGATTAATAATTTGTACTAAATTCAACATTGGGGGATGTTCTGTCTCTTCAAGGCTGGCCTAGTTAACTGTAGGATATGTTACTGGCTTAGTAACATACTCGTAAACTTACTACTCATATAATAAATAAGTTGCTATTGATGGATTTCCAGCATGCCTCCATTTGACCTTTGAGGCCGTGTACATTTTTGTTATTGTTTTACATTTGAATATACCATTCATATTGTTGTTTAAATCTGTACAATGTCTTTCACTTTAGCATGTCCCTTAGATTCCCCCCACACACCTTTTAGTCTACCCTAGAGCGTAGAGACGAGGTAGTAGTGTGTGCTGTAACAAAACTTACCAGCAAATATACTAGATGTATTCATTGTCTCTCCTTTACTGTGTTAAGCTACTGAACAAAAACAATCTAAGCCTTGTTTGTGTAAAACAATTTATAGTAAAACATAGCCTTGACATTTAGTAGAATCATACAGCGTTCACTTACGACAATCCAGAAAAAACTTAAAAGCACCTAGTAAATTTCCTTTTAGAAATACATTAACAAAGTAGATAAATGTTATTTATGACTTGCTAAACATTTTTAGAAACACACTGGTGTAAATAGGGTATAATCTTTTGGGTAAAGTGTGTATGTAGATAAAATGATGGAAGGAAAGTGGTGTTATTCTTTGCATTATTAAGTAAAACCAATCATTAGCTTTTATAAACTACACAAAAGTTTGAGTCTTTCTTTAATCATAAATAGGATATAGTGTATATAGCATACCATAGTTTTACTCTAAATTTAATTTTAATGTTAATGAGGATATCATAATTTATTAGTACAATTTCATGTTTGCATAACATAGTAACATAAGAAAAACAGTTTGTTATGGTTAATGTTCTTATTTATTCTCCTTGGTAACAAAAAGGACTTGCTAATTTTGTATGGTGACTTTAGGACATAAAATATTTTATAACTTAAAATATTTATATAACTAATAAGGAAGAATAATTAAGTGTAGACAAAAATATTATAAAGCTATTGTATGAATAAATAATTATAACGAAATGGACTATACATATTTACGTTTTATGTTCCATTGAACCCAAAAAGTGGATTTTAACATTCTGTCTGTCTCTATGCCTGTCTGTCGATCTGTATTTTCCTGGCCACAATTCTCATACAGTTTGATGAATTATGTTATTTAGATATTATATTGCTATAATTTAGGGCATTTTCATTTTATATTGACCTTGGCCCTTAAATTAAGAGTAGTTTACTGATAAGGGATTTTTTTTTAATTACACATTTTTCGAAAATGGCTTTGGGGGTTTTAATTAAAATGGATTTATAAGGAATGGTTGATCTCCTAAATAATACTACTATACTTTGTTTTGAGTAAAAATTCGTGTAAGGGTAGTTTACAGATGAGTGATTTTTGAAAAAACTGGCTAATTTGCATTTGGCTATAACGATTTTGCTTTTTATATATATATATATTTGGGGAGTGTTTGAAATGACAAATACTACTACATTATACTTGATTTTTGGGTAAAAATACGTCCAAGTTTAGTTAACTGATAATTTTTTTTGTTTTGAAATATTTTAAAATGGATCCTATGGAATGGTTCAAAATGGGTATATAGTAAAGGTTTTACAGTATACCTAATTTCATTGATTGCTTTTTATTAATAAAATTTATGCAAAACCGTAGTCAGGGGAGTTTTGGGGGTTCAAACCTCCCAGAAATTTTAAGAAAAAAAAAATATGTTTGGCTTTATTTATAGTTCAAACCATATCAAAATTAAGGTACAAGTATAAATTAGGGAGCTGTGTTAGCATAAAAGCCCTTCAAGGGTGTTTAATATTTAGAATTGCCATAGTTTTCAGCAGTTAGGGGGTTACATATGTTACCATCAAAAACACTTCAGATAGCTTCTAGAGGTGATTAATATTATAATTTTCCCTAGCCTTAATCAGCAAGGGAGCTATGTTGCCATAAAAACACTTCAGATAGCTTCTAGAACTGATTATCATTTTAAACAATTTTAGCCTTGGGCAATCGGGCGATGTGCCCACCAAAGTCCATACCCCCCTCCTCCCCCTCTCCCTGAAAATATTTGCCGGCTACGGGCATGAATTCATGTTAAAGTAGTTTCCTGGTAACTGATTTCTGAACATTTGAGATATTTTTAAATGGTGAATACGAATATATTCAAAATTATTATTGGACAATTTTACATAAAAAATAATATATATCTCTTAATAATTTAACTTAAAGGTACTTATGACAAATTCTAGAAAATTTGAAATTTTTCAAATCTGATCTTTAAGATTTAGTTCAAAATGTTTATTTGGGATTTGTTCTTCTTGACATATAATGATAGTATGTTTTTATTTTTGCAAACTTATTATTTATTATTATTATTTAGCACTGCGTCTTACTACCCGTTCGGGTTATACGTTTGAGTATTAATTACGATAATGGATTGGGAATTGGGAAAGTT
Organism: Timema shepardi; assembly: GCA_902151425.1. Lineage (NCBI taxonomy): Eukaryota > Metazoa > Arthropoda > Insecta > Phasmatodea > Timematidae > Timema > Timema shepardi. The sequence goes on from CABFVX010000832.1 coordinate 165,244, forward strand.
GAATTTTAGAGGAAGTGAACCCGCATTTGTGTGGGGGGAGCATGGAAAACCATTTAGGAAAAACCACCCCCAGTTCACCCGACCAGGATTAGAACCTCGATCTCCCCGTCCACGGCAGTCGAGCTCAACACGATTAGCGCGTTAGCTAACTAAGCCACCAAGGCGGGTTTTTGCAAATTAAAAAATTAGAGAATAGTCTATAAATAACTGATATTTGAAATTATTTAAATATATTTTAGAAATTTAGTTTAAAATGTGTTTATGAAGAGCGTTTATTTTGATTTACAAGATAATTTGGTAGTTTTTCTAAGGAAAATTTACGTAAGTGTAGTCTAATGAAACCCTATTTTTTATTTTTTTTATTGGAATTATAATATATCAAAAATTTGTGCCATTGTATTGTATCATTTATTTTTTTACAAAACCTCATGACCTCAATCTGCCCTATCGCCCTTCCTTAAATCCGCGGCTGTTTTTATATTAAATATATAAGAAGTCTTCACTTTGAATATTTAAACCATATTTAGAACATATATTACATAATTTGATGATTTTTCACAAATATTTTTAATATTAATAATAAATATAGATAATATAAATAATATATAATATAAATAATAATTAATAAATTATATTGAAAACATTAAAAAATTATCATTTTAATAATTAATAAGTTACTCACTTTTAAATGGCCAAATAAATAAATCTAGTCATCGTACTGTAACGTGTTAATTGATTGTTAACTTGTAAACGGAACGAAACCCTGTAAGATGTTAAAACTGTTACTACCAAATCTAATAAGTTCTAATAATGTGTGTCAGACTCACTGCGACATAACAAGTGGAAGACGCCCAATTCTCATCAAAAATTGCCCCAGTGAACAAGGCAGCTCGGCTTGGAAGACCAACACGCACACTTCTAACGCCTGAGACAGACGACGAGGCTTCGGTTCAGAAGATACCACCAAGCATTGGCTAGCGCTAGCTGTCAGCTAGCGTGATATCTGATGATTATCCCCCTCTTTTATTTGTACATTGAGAACCATTGACAAATTTTATTAGTCCTACTGGTATAAATGGACCTGTCCTTGGTTAATGTCTAACTACTTTATTGTAACCACTTGACGGAGGAACTGCTGGAAGAGCTTCACGAGCATCAACTAGGAAGACGTACAGAAGAACACGATGATTGAGGCGTCTGATTCATCTTATCGCCACAAAGATTGCTACGGCGGATATTATAAGTGAGGAATGTCATATTATTAAGTTGAGCCTTGTGCTCTATTATTCAATGTTCTAATATCGTAGTATTTGTTTGTCAGTACTGCTGACTTGTTTCCCTACGCCCTTCAGACATAGTTTATATTGTTGAGCGTTGAGCTCTATTGTTCAGTGTCCTTATGACATAAGATTAGTGTGTCAACTTTAATGAATTGTTTCCCTATGCCTATATGACATAGTTTATAGCTTAATGAACTAACATTCTATGTCTATTAAACTTAGTCGCAAATATTAGGGTCATGTTTAGACTACTTAGAATATATGACCATGCTGCGGCTAGTTTAAAGAATAGTATTTAATAATGAAGGATACCAGGTTATCAATTGCTATGTTTCACGACCTAATTGGGTCTACAACTGACATTTGTCTATGATGTGTCTATAATTTTGCTTCAAGGAGGCTATGGCATTATAATGCCTAACTGTTTAACTCTCAATGGAGTTAACGCGCGATAACTAGCTCATGCTAATTACCTCTCTCGTAGCTCCTTATATCTGTACTAATTTCGGGTGACTAAGTTCTGTGCACATTTTGTTGAGATCTGAAGCTGGAAGTTTTGGTCAGTTGACTAGAGTTAAATAATGTATAGTAAATTTGTATTTAGATTTGATTACCACCACTAAGTTATAGCACCGTGGAGTTGCTGCCTTAATACCATACGATGAATTAGTATATGTCCTGCTTTAGTGAGCTACAAGCTTTCATATTCACACCTATTACCTATTGGTGTGGGTTATAGTGTGTACCTAGGTGTTTCACACCTGATGCTCCTTTGCCGAGCTATATTTATATATAATTGTAATCGTTCATACTCTTAAATTTAGACAATCGATGGTTTAAATAGTTTATAACTGTAATTCTATGTATTTCTTATTGACTTATTTCAAGATAAATAACCTGATATGTTAAACTTGTAAATTATTTTCTTTCTTTGTTCCTTGTAATCAACATATGTAACTACTACATATGTTGTAGCACTCAAGAAAAATATCTCATAAAGCAGGAAGGAAACCCGCTATGATCAGCCAGGCACGGCAAGGCAAGTCACCAGACAGACCAGCCAAAACGTTTGAAGAAACTCCTTGCAAGTCACAGTTTAAATGGAGAGGTCATCCTAAAAGGAGTTAATGGTAGTAGCGCAGTTTGCGTGGAGGAAGAACGTGAAATAGTTGAATATTTAAAAGGAGGAAATATGGTGAAATCCATAATCTTTTCCATCTCCTCGTGGTCACAGACGTACTGGCAGTTTGAGGCAAACTGTATTAATTTGTAACACCCTATCTGTGTCCTCATACTACCCGACCAGTGAAAGTAATAAAAGGGAGAGGATGAACTTAACATACAAGATAAATGGATATTATAAAAAATGTAAATTCAACAATGAGCAGTTTATTCAATTGAAAGACAAGAGCACAGTTAACAGTACATGGTCTCATTATATCATAATGAGTTCTGTTGGAAATTATGATCGAAGTAAACAACTTTACATAATTAAAGTTGCGCAAGTGTATACACCAAAAAGACACATGAAATCCATCATCAAACTGATGGTTCAATCTGTAAGAGACAATACCATTACGTATAAGTTATAAATGTGATACAAATTTATAAGGGCCTAAAGGGCACCTTAAAATGGTTCCGAAAACTTGTACTTCCCAGAGTACGATGTACTAATTTAAATTAAAACCAAACTTGACGACCATACTACTAAATATACAATACGTGAGAGTTTGGCTTACAGACCTAAGCCAAACTCCCCCGGGACTATCTGATCTGACTATAATATGGAATCAACAGTTCCAACAATAAACAAGACTTTAACAGCTGTTCAAAAGGATTTTACTTTAATATAAACACAGAAATATTAAAATAGTAAAAGAGTAAAGCCATTCTAATTCAATATCTAAAAATAAATGTTACGTTACGATAGGTTAATCCAAAATATAAACTAAATTTATAATTGTTACTTCGCCGATCGGAAAAAGTGTTACAAAAACCTTCTATTCCTAACAATTTAATATTAACTTGTGAAACTCAGAAATAAACAAAGTATAAGTATGAGAACTTATATATAAGCAAATGTTCAAGTGCCCGAATGGTGATCATGATAATAGTCTGATATTTTAAACTGATTATTTTAAATGATTATATACAAGATTTTAGAGTCGAAAATAAATTAGAGTCCATTACTCCAACCATCAATGTGACGATATGATATAGTTTACAAGTTTTATCCCACCATTGGCCAGGTCCATGCCAATGGTCTAACGTCGATGGTTAATCGTAAGATAGTCAATTATTGCACGCTTGCACAGCCATTATATAGGGATTTCGTTGTTATGGTGGGGAGTTGGGAATACACAAACACACGCAAGGTGACGTCACGATGCCTGCAAATAGTCGTGTAGATCTTTGTTGATCGTTGTTACTCCATCGGAAACTCGGCGACATTTCCAATCACCCGATGTTTTGAAGGAGGTTCTTATTCCATCCGTCAGAGGTCAGCTACGTAAGTATCCTCTAGCAGGCATTGTTAGTTCATGCCTCATTAATTGCTAGTCCATTTTGAGCGTCGGGATGAGTTGTTGATACACCGGACCTCTCTTGCCCCAGTCGCCGGTCTTGGATTCCCGTGCGTCGTTCAGCCTAGCAGGCTTATATTGAAAGCAGAATCATATTGTAAGTACTTGAACAGATTATTACATTGATTTGGATTGAGTCGTGAAACATATTGTCCAGCATTGTTATATTATATCTTCTTAGCCTACAAGAACTACAACAGCGAAAAATACTATTGTAGGGATCCTAAATTTAATTGAATTTATTGGATCGGATAGTATGATTTAATGCGCTACATCCATTTACGTCAGTATGAGGCGTGGCCCAATTGTAACATTATACGACGTAATATTACAAATTATCAGGAAAGCATTCAGGTTGTTCCATTAGTGTGCCCTGCTGACCGTTCGTAGTGTGTTATATTCCATTGTAATATATGCCAAACAAATGAACGTTGCAGTGCCGCTCCGTTCCGTGCCGTTCATATGGGGTTTCTCCAGGAGCAGCACAGCATGGCAATGGACAGCGAATAAAACGGAACGGCCAGAATTCTTACCTGAGAATTAAATCCGTTGACCTTGGGCGGCCAGTACGTCTGTGGCTAGGATCGGTAAAATATCGATAATCAGTACTATCGATAGTTCCAATACTATCAAGCCTGTCTCTCGATAGTCTATTGATAGTGGCGAAGACATTAAAATTTAGAATAAAATATAAAATAAATGTAAAATTAATCGATCATAATGAAACAAAGTCAATTTTATTTTATAGTGGCAGATTCCTACAATCATAAATAGGCTGGAAAAAGGATAAGAGGAAAAACATAATTAGAAATAGAATATTTATGCTGATGTTGAATTTTGTAACTAAACCAATATTTAAAATATTTAAAAAAAAATGTTTGCATAAATTTAAAAGAACGTTTTTACATTTCAACTACCGTACTCAATAAACTCACCTGTAAACACTTTTGTGAGAACGCAAAAGATGGTCTCAAAGATAAGTCGTATTGGAGGACGTTTTTAACACTTAACTTCACACTTTACACTTAGCAGTAGTCAGACCAGCTTTGTCTTTCTCAAAGAACTCCCTCACATCCGAAGTTTTTAAACTTGAGAGAGGCATGGTGAATACTAAATGGCGAAAGGAAAACGGATCTGTTAGGTTGACGGAAGGTCAGTTTCCCCTCCAAATAATTCACTAAAAGAGTAGGTATCAGACTATGGAGTTCCTTGGACAAACTAATCGGTGAACAATAAGTAGTCATTTAGAAATCTCAAAATACTGTTACTCTTCAAGGTCACACCCCCTTCTCCCTTTTCCTATAATTTAGTTCTGAGAATTATGCGCCCAAACTCAGGAGTGACACTATCGATAGCAATGTGGCTACTATCGATACTTTCCCATCCCTATTTGTGACCACGAGTAGATCAAGCTATTTCCAAAGTTTGTGTCTTTTTTTTTATGTAACTAAGAGTATAGACGAACTTCTTATAGAAGCTGTGAGAGATTTCCCATAAATATTCATTCTAAACGATTAATAGGTCTTTAAAAATAAGGTGAAGCAGTTCATAAAACTTCTTTCGATACAAAAATACAAGAAAAACTTCGTATAATCTTTAAACAGATATGAAGAAAGATGGTGGAATTCATCATTTATCCTCCACTTCTTAAATATCTCATGCACCCAGAACATGTGTTTATGGTGCTTTTTTTCCACACAAACTGCACTATTACCATTAGCTTCTCTTCGGATGGAATCTCTATTACAACTGGGATTCGCAAGGAGTTTCTACAAACTTTTTGGCCGTGCCCTGTTGGCTGTTCATAGTTGGTTAACTACGGCCCGTGCCATGCCGTTCCGCGTTTTGCTGGTCGGTCATATTGGGTTTACTGCGTTATCCAAATTTCTTACTTGTCCAAACCACAGGATTTGTAGTAAGCTCAAGCGATAGTTCAGACATTATGTTATTTTTGTGCTACTCAACAGCTCAATATTTTTGTTTAAAAATAGCAACCACTAATTTTTGTGATATCATTAAACCCGTCATAATAACGTACATACATCAGTGCACACGAATTGTGGAAGTTTATAATACCCTTACACGAAATGTGGAGTAAAAATTAAATATATAATGGCTTTTCTCAGAATAGAAAATGAAGGTTAGGTAAGGTAAAGCTAGATTATGTTATGGTAGGATATGCTAGATTATGTTAGGTTAGGTTAATGTTAGGTTTGTGGTTATGAGTTGAATTGATGATCCTAATTGATTGTTGATCCTAAACTCATTTGTAGAGGTTGACAGGTATACTTTATTCAGCAATTCGAGTGCACCCTTCGTGAATGTCCGCTTACAGGTATACTTTATTCCGCAATTTGAGTGCGCCCGCATACATACATTCAACGACTTATTAAATTACATAAATATCTATCCATACTTTTTCAAGCATATTTTATTATCAAAGATTTTCAGGCAACTTTAGACAAATTTGAGTATATTTAAAATTTCCATAATTATATTTTAGGACATATTTTAACTTTTAAGGAATATTTTGAAATTTTAGGGCGTATTTTTATATTTTTGAAGGTATATATCTAATATGGGTTTTTTTCAGGGCATACAAACCTTAGCTCCAATTTTAGCTTTCGCAGTAACAAGTAAGCTTTGAACCATTTCTTACTTTTGGGTATAGATATAATTTTAAATTTTGCACAAAAAGCTAAATGCTGCAACAAATAGGTTGTATTCTAAAGTAGTACAATAGACTTTTTACTTTCAGTTTCTGTTAAAAAATAAATTCAAAATGTATTGGTGTTGGGGATTTAAAATAAGATCTTTTGTTATTATTAAAATAGTACAATAATGTGTAAATAAATTATAGTTTCAATTACCCATGTATAAAATATTTAGATGGTAGTGTCAAGTAATACTAGAATAACATTTAATTTTTATCGTGATAACGATATGTATGGTTAAAAATATACAATCTGGTATCATATTTATATTTGAATATATATTTATTTACATATATAGTAATAGATATTTACATACATATATGTATATATAGCTACATACATAACTATACATGTATGTTTGTGTGTGTGTTTGTGTGTGTGTGGAAGAGAGAGATGAAAATACTCTAAACATATCCCTAATACTTTGTTGAAAAACGCTGAGTCAAGCTAGCCTACGTCAATTCAGAGAATTTACCTGTAGATAAACTTAAAAGCTTTTCATACACATATATATGGAACTACGCTACCAGATTAGATACAAACTGTACATTTATTAAACTTTTAGAAAATCAGCAAAATAGCCATAGAGTAGCCAATAGGGACAACAATAATACGATTTTTGGTTTCCAGGTTTAAAAATTGACAGCACGTGTCAAAATCAAAAGCAACATAATATATTTTACTGTATTAAGTTCGATTGGAGGGATCCAATAACGTTTTGATATATAATTAAAGGCTCCTCAACATGTGAATTGATTGGGTTATTTAAAACATAATGCACCCACATTAATGGTCACGTAGGTTAAGGTGTCAATACAATATGGTCTTGTTTTCCAGTGAAGGGGAGATAGGTGGTTTCGAATCTTGGTCAGGAGTAGTTTAGATTTGTTCCACCAAGAAAGTGTGGGCAAGTTTTCAATAAATTATGCCTTTCTTACTCCTATTATTTTAGTATGAATGTAGATAGTTTGAATGGATAGTAATATGCAGTACACAAAAAAATATATACATTTAGAGGACAAAACACAATGGTCAGAGACTATGAATTGATATTTGGAGTACATTTTAGAAAATACAAACATATTTTTTTGGTAAACATTGATTATATTTATTTACTATTATTACTAACGTTATTTTAGAGGTGTTGATAATATTTATCAAAAGTGATATGCGCATATCACATTAGCTGACGTATAAATATGTGAAAGTAAATCTAGTAGCTTTTAATAGCTGACAGATAAGTTCATTCGTAAAAAAATTGGGGCCTTGATATATTAATATTCAAACAGGAAGACGGTTTGGAATGTAGCATATTCCATATTAACAGAACCTTTTATCGAAAAACCTCGGCAATGGACGTGTTCCAACATTTCAAAACTTAATAAAGAGTGTTTCTTTATCCAACCACCTCGAAAATACGTTTAGAAAATTTTACATTTAAATTTGGTTAAAATCACTTGTATTGTATTTGCAAGGTAGGTGAGTACAAAGTTACTTTAAGTAATTTTTAGGCTAAAAAAAATACGTATTTTTAGATGACGCTTTAATGAGGTGGTTGGTTAGATCTAAGTGTAAAAAATGGGGCTAGGCATATACTTGAAACCTGGTAGTCCAGTTTATGCGACGATCACTCTACCGAATCTGAAATATTTTTATTTTAAGGTGTTCACTCAATTACATAAATATTAGTTGATTGCTACAGATATTGTGGCAAATTATTGCACTAAAATGTATTCAAAACTTTTTATTGGGAAAAGTTTTATAAAATTACAATTAAAAACCTCCTAGCAATCTAAATTTAGGCATGCCAATAGGTTTTAAGATAATGTACTATAGAAAAACCTAAAAAATGAAAATTAAATATTTATAACTAAAAATTTGGGATAAAATCAAGCCAGAAACGTTTAAAATCTTTTATAAACTGTAAAATGTCACATTACTATGTATCTTTAATTTCTTTTAACTCATAAACAACTAACTATTTATACTGTGCCAATCTTCTTTCTTTTTTTATTAGCACCAACAGCCAATAAATATTGTGTAAAAAGAAGTTATTACATAGTCGTTAAAATAAATTTTCGCTTTTAAACCATTTTAAGTTCATTTCTTTATTTTGACATTGTGTTTTATTGTGAATTCGCACGTTTACCGAAGAACGAACGCAGAACATAAACGGGGTCACGCGACGAGGTTTAATAAACCAATCAATCATTGGCACGAGTTGTTCTGAAGTTCAGCTCATCTCAACCTCGTCCACTATAACTAAGATCTCTGGCAGAAGATAAACCAATCAAAGCTCAACACCAACCATCTCAAATCAGTGCGCATTTGAGAGCGCATGTGCTGTAGAAATAGAAAAAAGCAGGCATGTTCTTTGGCCGTTGTGAAAAGATTTGAGATGACCGGTTAATGGAAAACTTATGTCTTAATGTATTGGATTGTGCCATGACAGAGCACTATAATTTGAAAACGTTCATAGTGACAATGATCGTAAAGATATGTTTATCCTCTATAGAAAAAATGTGATGGTAATCAGCTGTTTTAAGTTTTCGTTGCAATGCATCATGGGTCAACATTTAACATGTGCATTTCTGTGTCACTTAAAACATATTCTGCTTTCTATTTTCAGTGAATGTGTGAATCAAGCTTTAGTCACCCTACTTAACTCATTTTGTGGCAAAATCTAAACCTATATAGTATTAATATTTAAACAAAATTTAATATTTAGTTACTTTATTCTGTGGTTAGTTTCATATAATAAAATAAGAACAAAGTTATCTTATAGATTTCCCGTGTGAAGAACGGATACACCAGCTAGTTAACAAATATAACCCTAGTTAAACTACCTAAACCTAGTCTAATTAACTTAACCATAAAACTGAAAGTCTACAAACGCTAATTGAACCAACTGTTATTATAACTTTAAATGGGGGACCTGAATTATATCCACACTCAATGGCTGCACCACAAATAAAAAGTCTAATCTGTATCCATTCTCATAATATCCACAAAGTCATGAATTGTATCTATCTCATGGCAAAGCCACTTGTATGATAGATGGCAGCAGCAAAGACTCTCCTTAACTCATTCCGTGTTTACTAGAGAGCAGCACTATCACTATAACATATAAAAATATATAAATAATTATTCTTGTTTCTTTTTAAATAATAATAAAAAGGTACCTTACAAATGATTGTTTAAAAAAAATAATTATGATCTAATTTAAAATTGGTACATGTTGAAGTATTTCCTAAAATAAACTAACATTCTAAATAGTTTGAAAAATGTAATAATTCAGGATCTCGAACTTTCATCAAAAATATTTTGAAGCCAGCAAAGGTTAAGTTTTGTTCGGGTGGGTTCGTTTATAATATTAATAATTATAACTATTGCCATACTTTTGTGCCATGTTGTGAAATTCTTTGAATATTCATGTTCAGTGGAAGCTCGTGTATAGGCACAGCGGAAGTGCAGCACCCCCTATTTCCACTTGATATTATCGATAAAATTTACTATAATGAGTCCTTTTTCTTTATTTCTTTCTTTATTCTTGTAGTACAATATATATGCCTTAAGGTTAACGTCAGTACGTCAGTAGCCACCTCCAGTTTATGAAAAAGATACAAATATCCTTGTAGGGAACTGTGCGCTTCACAGTGCCGGTGACGTGGTGTTTGACTGTTGTGCGCTTGCACACATTGAAGGGGGTGGGGAGGAAGGTGGGACTTCCCGGTAGAGAGAGCACTGCTGCTCTCGCAGTGCCAACATTGGCGTGATGGTGGAAGAAAGTTTTATTATTTTCAGCGTGTTTTGTGCTTAAAAACCGTGTACCATATTCTTGAATGTGATAAAGTGTAGAAGAGTGTAGAATTAGATTATTATTATTCTTCGAGCTATTCTATTTAATTAATTTTTTTGTTCTTTTATTTAACAGAAAAACGAGATGCGCTTGTAGTACTTTCAATGGAGAAAAAATTCCTCAATTGTCATCCAGAGATCAAGAATAAAATTATTGAACTTTTTGCGCAAATTAAAACAAGAAAAATGGATTTCGTTTTTAAATGAATAGATCAAGCTTGAACAGTAACAATTTAAGTTAAAGTAAGTAAGAAATGATTTTTTTTAAGAATTTATCAAGTTCCTGAATATATTTTCTTTTTATACATGTCTTTTTCCTTTTACACAATTTTAAAACAAAGGCTAACAAATTTCTGGAGTAGCACCCCCACTAATTTTAGCTACGAGCCACCAAGGTTCATGTTATAAATAGTAACGTTCTTCTGGGATTGATATTACTTTTGTTGATTTGTTTGGATAATATATCATTTGTTTTACAATATTAATTTTGTTATCATTGGAGATTTGTTTTTGTTTATAGAGATGGCAAAAAATATAAAACTTATCATATGATGACAAAGAAAAATCAGATATCCCGCTCTTTTTTTTACTTACTATTATAGAAATAAACATAAGTACTTAACTCATATGTTTACTGGAATATAATCACTTTAGAGCATAATCTCAAGTATTCCCTTTAATCACAAGATGAATTTTATTATTTAACAGTTATAAGCAAAGATATTGATTTTAAACACTGACCACCCTCGTGTTTCACTTCAGCTGAATAAATGGCTAGCCATTTCTACTTATAGAAGGCCTAGTGTATGAACATATAAGTTTAGCTTTTGCGGAGAATGGTATATAGAAACATTAATTTTTGGGGGTTTCAATTAAATTAACAAAATTAGCATTCACAATTTAGGCCTGTGTTCAAGTTGAGTATGATAGCCTATAAATAAGGTTTCTCAATCCAGCTTCAACCCAGGGAGCCCTACATTATAAACTGATGAAATTATCTGTAGATAATAGACAATCAACCATTTAGGTTATAGGATTATAGGAAATATTACTATTTTCTCCTACATTGACTTATTTAAAGAAACACGTCATGCGTTCTGAACTTTGATAGGATCTTCAAACCTTTTATCAGCATATTTATTTTGTTTAACTAATCGTACATTTATATATCTCATATATATTTATAAAAATTAGTGAACGATGTCAAAATTCCACATTGCCTTTTATATGTATAAGCAGATACCCGAGAGTTCTTCTCTCTCTTACACAATGGTGTGCAAACGACAGCGCGAAAATTTTAGCCGCAGGTGTCCATCCAGTTATTTAATAGTGATCAATGTATAAACGTTTATTTGAGAGATTTTAGGGTAGTACGCAGGCTTGCACCAAATAAATTTGTTACTAAATTAGACAGTTGAAACGTCTATAGCTACATGAATTTTAACATGAATCTTAAAGAATGGGCTGCTATAGCTAAATGAATATTACAAACCATAATATGCACTAAAGACGTTTTTAAAAACCAAAAATGAATTTTACAAAAACCATCCCTTTTTATATCAACATGTATGTAAAATTTAGACTTTTTGATGCAAAAAAAATTAATATAACAAATCATTTGCATTAAAAAACTCCTATTTTATTTCAACACTTATATAAAATTTTACCAATCATGGGGGGAAATCTTGCATTAAACATATTTTTAAAGCCCTCCGGGACCCAAACCATTTGTGTAAAGAATACAAAGCGTGGCCCCGATGGTAAAATCAGTTCTCTATCCAACCATATAAGTGTGTGTAGGCCTATATCCTACAGATATTAGATATTTGAACCAAAATTGGGGAGGAACTTCATTTTTTAAGTAGGATCCTGCACTAGCCACATTTTTAAGGTGCTCCAGGGCCCAAACCATAATTTGTTTCAAGAGCACAAGGTGGGGCCCTGGTGTTCCCAAGTATCCCCTATTCAACAATATATGTATGCGCGAGTATATACTCTATGGCCAATTTGATCTAATAAGGGAATATACCAGAAAAATGTATAAGTATGCCTAAGTTAATATTTATGTTTTACTTTATATTATAACTTAAGTTCTTCATGGTAGCTATATAAACTATGTGTTAAAAAGTTTGCTTAATAAATTTGAAGTTATCTGCATACATTATATATTTGGAAGCTATAAATAATATATATACACTAAGCCAGTATTAAGTTCAAAATAAATTAGTTGCCCAGAGGCTAACAACAATAACAATTAGTACTAATAATAAAAAATTAAATCCTACTAATTTAAGAGAAACTCATGGTTAACACAAACTAAAAATGCACTATTAACATTCTGCATAAACCAATATATATGTACATGATACCTTCAAAATAAAAAATATGTCCCTCAACAAGTCTCAAACATAATAAAAACTTTTTAAAATGTTCATAACTTTCGGGAACTTACTTTGACAAAATAATATTGATTAAAGAGCTTAATCGGCAAATAATAAGTGTGTGTAATATTTGGCATAATGGCCTAACTCAAAAATTATGACTAACATAATTATATAATTAACAATCATTAATTTGATTAATCTTAAACACATCTTGTATCATAGTAAAGTGCGTCGTACTGAAGTATATTTCCATATTAGAGTATTTGCTAACTTATTTTCCTTAAAGAAACTATCAATCATGACAATGAAAGTTTAGAAGTATATTTACATTTTAGAGTATTTGGAAAACTATTCTCAGACAAGAAATATGAAGGTTATAATAGTATATTTAAACTTTGTAATCCTTGGCCAAATATTTTCCTTAAATATAACCAAATAACAAAATGAAAGTTTAATTTTATATTTCCACATCATAAGTCTTTGGTGAAATAATCTCATTAAATATAATCACACAAGAAAATGACAGTTTAAGAGTATATTTCCATATTAAGGTATTTGTAAAAAAATATTATCATTAGATATAATCAAATAGGTAAATGAAAGTTTAGTAGTCTATTTCCACATTAAAGTATTTGAAAAAATATTATTATATCCTATCAAGTATACCAACGAAGTATCTTAACAAAAAGAGTTATTTAAAAAATGGAGTAATGTGTTGAAAAATAAATTTGAAAACTATAAATATAAGTTTAATAATTTTAAGCCGAAACGGAATTTTGCTTACATTCTCTCAACGCCTCGACGCTCAACTCTACCCACCTATTTCAAACCGAACAAGCCCCAAGATTGCTCTTCACTTGGCGGAATGACACTTTATATGCTATCCCCAGATGGCGGAAGTTTAGGAATAATGTGGAGGTAACACACGAACTGGATGGATGGAGACCTTTGGAGAAGCCACATAGATGATTCTAGAAGCATCTACATCTTCATCTCTGTAAAACATTTTCCCTGGTTCCACCTATGCTAACTCTAAGTCCGTGAAGTTGCCCCCTCCCCAATATTAAAAATAAGATTTTATGATTGCAATCGTTTGTTCCGGATAGTTCTGCAAACATTTTCGTTTGTTACGTTTTGATAGGCCCACAAATAATATGTTTGCATTGGGGGAGGGGGGTAACTTCATGGCAGGCCAACCCCCCCCCCCACCACCACTTGTAATAATTCAAGTTTTTATTATTGCAATCGTTTGTTCCGGATTGTTTCGCAAAAAGTTTCGTTTGTTCCGCATTCGTTCTTGCACAAATGGGACGTGAACTTGTGGCGCTTTGTTTACTCGTGAGGGGCTAAACTCAAGGTAGCCCCCCTATTCTTAGAAATCCGTGTTTTTATTTTTGCAATCATTTGTTATTCGTTTGTTCCGGATGGTTCCCCTTTAAAAAAATGCACATTTGGTTTTGGTAGGACAACACATGACTTATTTACAGTAGGATTGTGGTTTGGCATCCTTATGGTAACTTTATCCCTTCTCCTCAACCTCTCTCTCTCACACATACACACACACACCGTAATTAATAATTTGTTCTTGGCTCATTATGGATTTGGTTTAAGGTTTTTCCTTTATTCCCTTTTCAAAGCCTCAAATATTTTTGTTAGTAGGAGCTCGCCTTTATTATTTCAAAACTTGAACATTTTTTGTTTAAAGTTTGTTGTTAGTTTTGTTCAAATATTCCTACAGTAGCCCCAAGGCTTCTTTGGTGCTGACTGACAGTTTTAAAGAGTTATCAGACCAAATTATGTATCCCTACGCCGAACCATATGATCTGCAAAAACATGTGTTTAGTAGCTGTCACTTCTAACCGTCAAAATTTAGATATATACCTAAATGTTGACTGTCAGAAGTCAGCTGTGAGCTGTCAGTCAGCACCAAAGAAGCCGTGGGCCTACTGTAAACATGTTTATCTTTATTTTGTTTTAAATTGATTTTAGAAAAATCTGTTTATTTCTTGTTAATGGCTTTAAAATTAATATATATTTATCATTGTGCCTATTTCCCTTTTCCCACCTTATCTAGTTAAATAACAAAATTTAAATTTGAATTTTTATAATTTTCTTTAGTTTGTTCCAGATTATTGTCTATCCTATTTTAGTTTGTTCGTTCTTAGTTCTCCTACAAACGCTAAATAAACCAGTGGTTCTAGTGATTATGAATTGCCTTATGTGTGAGCGAATTGTGCGGTTGCACAGGTTCTCAGGTAGAAAGTGCCACCCTCTGTGTCTAGACTATAGGTATATAGTATTGACAATCTTATATTTGATTCCCTCACTAAGCACAATACAGCAATAATGATGCCAAGCGAGTCATAAATACCGAAACTAGAGATTCTCTGGTCTACAATCTTGCATTCACACAAGTTCTCGTAAAACAAAAAAGTATTTTTATAAACCTTGCCTTACATTTTTGAGGTTTAAAATATTGGCTTCATCTACTTGGGAAGTTGTCAAATCACCGACAATCACCTGAGTGGGATCATCCATGCCCCCCTCCCCCCTCAACCAGTGATCTTGGAATTAGGTTCTCATGAAGCGTTGACACCGCACCTTCCTTTTGTTTGCTACTATTACAGTTATTATGTAGTAAGTAGTAGCTTTGGTCCCAAAGAAGCGGTTGGCAGGAAATGTCATCTATTTCATTTCTAGCACTTACAAATAAGAAAATTTCTTGTCAATGAAAACGTTTTATTCAAATCAATCAATGTTTTCAAATGGGGTCCCGACTTAGATGGTCAAAAAAGTGATCAAAAAAGTAGAGCGAAGTAAGTAAAATCCCTAAACCTCTAAAAAATTACTACAAATTTGCAAAAAAAAAATATATATATATATATAATAATCCAAGAATTTAAATTAATATTGAAATGAATGCATACGACTAAATCAAACACACGCTCTACAAATTGAAAAAAAAAGCTATGCAATGAAAGTCCTTTAACAATAATTAAACTCGTGCATTCTGATAACAAAAGTGGGTTACAAGTTCACGTCCCATTTGTGTAAGACCGAATGCGTGACTAACGAAACTTTTTGCGGAACAATCCGGAACCAACGAGGAACAAACGATCATGACCATAATAAATAAAAATTTCCAAAGTGGAGGTGGGGGGGGGCACCGTGAAGTTAGCCCTCCAAATGTAAACATATCATTTGCGAGCCTATTAAAACAAAACAAATGAAACTTTTTACAAAACAATCTGGAACAAACGTATAACAAACGATTGCATTCATAAAAACTTGATTTTTTTTAAAGTTGGGGGCTACCGTGAAGATGGCACCTCATGAGTAAACAAAGCGCCACAAGTTCACGTCCCATTTGTGCAAGAACGATTGCTGAACAAACGAAACATTTTGCGGAACAGTTAGAAACAAACGAAGAACAAACGACTGAAATCATAAAAACTTGAATTTTTACAAGTAG